>JADBJO010025838.1:0-7500 GCA_016801955.1 Conus betulinus
AAGAAAATTCTAGTGGAGGAGCTATCGAGGCCAAATGATTCTGACCCTGTGCCGTAATATGTTAAGTGGTTATTTCGGTGCAAGCAAACGTTCTGCTCTGTTTATGATGACGAAATGTGAAAGAGTAGGATATGTTCTGTGCCCAAGCGTTGTTTCAACCATTTTAGATTTAGTTCTTTTTCCTTTCTATCGCCTCCCGTAGATCAGCCCTGTGTCCTCGATGAAGGCTGCCGTCCGTCGCAGTTCCTCCAGGGTGTCGTACAGCCTTGGGCCTCCTGGCTCACCACTGCTGTGCGGTGTTGGCCAGTACTTCCGCTTCGATGCGGTAATATACGACGTACTCGTCCGTTATCAGACGTGAAGATCTGATTGGGTTAGGTCGTGTCTTGTTAACTATATAATTCTGGGGAAAAATGCTAACTCCGAATCTCTGTATGGTAATTGCATCAAAAGTTTTTCGTGTGAATTCTGTCTCATCTCGTCGTCGTTGGGGCTAGCTTCATGTCTACTTCTGTACGTATTGTCTGCTTAAGCTCAAAAAAAAAAGTACTAATGCGAGGAAGGAATCTTGGTCATCGTCCTATAAATCACCTCCCAGTCACCTACAGAAAATGGGATTTTGCTCCTCCCGTTATGGGTTGTTCTTTGTGCGGTACTGGCAGGACTTGAGCGAAATTTTCTATTGTTTCTCATCCTTCTGCTCTCTTGTGTCACTGACTGATTGTCATAATAATCTCAGTAGTATTACACAATGGTTTGGTTGCCACTTGCTACCGTCACTGTGTTACACCGTATTTTTCGTACAGCAAACTCTCCGATTCTTTTTGTTAGTTTGAATATGATTCTCTAATCTGGCCTAAAGCTGGTCTGGGTCACCTCTCATTGTATTCACCCCTGTTCCTGCCACTCGTTGTGTAAACTACAGTCTCTGAGCGGGTTCAATATCCCAGAGTCAACAGAGCGGTGTCCCTCAGCGGGCAGTTCGGCCAGAGCCCAGTAAAGAGCAAGGGCTAAACTCAGCAAGACAATTGTCGCATGAGGCTGGTATGGGCACGACTGGCTTTAGCAAGAGACCGCCACCTGGAACTATCTCAGTCCCAAAAGAGTAATGTCCAGTGGTTGCTTTTTCGATGTGGAAGGAGAAGAGCCTACATAGTTGAACATGGATGATCTGAGTGGCTTGGGTACTGGAAGACGAAATTAGCTGAGGACAACAGCCATTGGGAGAACGGGACGTAGTTTGGGTTCTCGTTGTGCCTAGGTTGCTTGAAGTGTTAGAATGTAAATTGTCCGCGGGCGGAGAGTCCGTTGGCGATTGGCATTGCCCACATCCTTCCCGTCCCCCCGGATATCTTGATGTTGTTTGATATACTAGATACTGGTGTCTCGCGGAGGTGATTACCTGTCTGGTGGCAACTTGCTGTGTCGTCTCATTTTTCCCTTCTTGTCCCTACAACGTTTCTTTTCTGCTCGGACTTCCCTGTCCCACTGGTCTGCGACACTACCACAAAAAAGACAATACCGAGAACTGAAATGCGAGGCGCAGGGGACAATGTGATGGGAGGGAAGCTTGGGGCAAAGAATGTAAGTTCAAGAGACGCCCAGGGACCCAGAATGCCCTCACACACTTCTATGGTTCCACTGGGACTCAGGCCACGAGAAATGACTTCTCTTCTTCCCTTCAAAGGAGGTCTCGTTGAAAGGGCCTCGAAGGGCATACTCCTCCCAGCGTTTCTGGCTCTTAGAGCATTTTCTTCTTTCACGAGCACAGTTTGGTGGAGGCTGTGAGCCGGTTTCGTTATTCAAGTTAGTTTTGGACAGTGTAAAGGCTTGTCGGGAGGGTTTTTTGTTGTGACTTACGGCCTGTTTGAGGGTTTCTTGCCGGTGGTTTGGCTTTGTTATTAACCTAAGTGAACAGATAGAAGTACTATCTTAGTGAAACCCACATATGAATGGATATGTCACGTTCTTACATGGTTGTCTTTACATTCTTTCCCATGTGTACAAAACTACTCTTTCTCGGGGGGGGGCGTCCTTATTAACGGAAATGTTGTAATATAGCAAATGCCATCGTCATTATTTGAGGTAACTTCTGCAACTAAGAATGGCTTCGGCGCTATAGAAATCACCAAAAAAGTTATGAATTTGCCAGCCTTATCCTAGATTCTCTTGTTTAGTATCACACAACAAGTCGATGCCATAGACAACATAGATCACAACTTGCTTTCATCGTCTTGGGCGGGCTGTCTTTTAATTGTGATTAGTTGATAAACCAGTCTTTACCGCGAAACCGTGCGCCATCTCCCTACAGGTTCCTTGCTCGAAGCCCGTGTTTCGAACACTCGACAAACTGGCCCGGTAAAGGTCGCCCCCCCCCCCTGTGTTGGGCTGGGCGAGACGGCCGGTTAAGGTCACAGAGTGACTAAGGCCCGTGGCGGCCTGTCGCAGCACTGAACTTAAGATACTGTCAATTGAATGTAGTTTTTGATGTGTGTCTGGGCTGCTACCTGTTTTGCAAACAGGCTGGTATTGTATCAAAACAACTACAGTGTTTAAACACATTAAAATTATATACTAAAAACACCTGTTTGCCCCCTCGGGATTGTTTTCATTATCTGAGGCTACTTAAGGGTTGTGTGGTTACATTGGCTGAGTAATTCCATTCGGCAGTTCATATCTACATTGGGACGCTGTTCAGCCCTGTTTTGTGCGTGTGCGTTTCATGTGGCTATTTTGTGGTCTGTTTGTTTTATATTTCGGGATTGTCGGTCGGGGGGGTTGTTACATCGGTGCTAGTCTGTGAGTTGTTGTATTTGTTTTGTTCGATATATTTACTTTTATTTGCAACAACCCCCTTGGGTCCATTGAAAGGGCTTAACAGCATACTAGGCCAACCTTTGGGCCGGGGTGTATGTGACCTGATACGGGGTGAAAACGTGAGGAGGGCGGCCGGTTAGTGTGTACCACACAGTGTTCCTGAGGTGGGGTGTGTCTAGCTGATAAAGTTGGCTGGCTGTATGTGGGGGCATATGTGTGTCCTTTTTGACTCTGATCCTATGTGTGGACACACTCTACGGCCGATGATTTTTTCGCTTTATACAATTGTGTAACTGCGCGGAACTGGTGCGCGTACCCAAGTGGTGCTTGGCTATATTAAAAATTAAATGTTAATTAATTTAATTCATTGTTCGTAGCGTAGCTCCTGCCGTTTCGCAACGGGGAATTCGCCCTTTTTTTGGTTGTGTGTGCTTATATATGCTCATTTATAATACATGGTACTAGGTAAAACGATCGCTATAAAATTATGATCGCCACGCTTCTCTGATATTATTCGTAACTCCTGGACTGCCTGCCGTTTTGCCGCAGCGGGAGCCTCTTTGTTAATGTTATGATAATGAAATAATTATGTTGCTGATCCTGCCGTTCGCAAAAGGTAATCCCCTTTGGGTATAGTTATGATACGAAATACTTATGTTAAGCTGACCATTCCTAGACGTTCGCAACGAGATCCCCCTTTGTTAATGTTTGTTATTACAAAATAATTATGTTGTTGCTTGCAAAGACATGTTTTTTTTACCTCCTACCGTTTCGCAACGGGGAAGCCTTTTTTGTGATTTTTTTGTTGTAAATCCCTTGCACCTTAATTGTGAGATATGTTTATTGTACTGCAGGGGGCAATTTCACAGGATCTTCTTTGAAGCTAAAACCTATTTTGTTAATGTACGAAGTCACAATTCCATTATGAACGTTTGAGATACTTGCCTTGGTTTAATTTGAATGATTTGTGTCTTATTAATGTTTGATCTCTTCTCTATTCCGATGAAACTGTTCCTCTTGGGAATGACTAATGTTTTTCTGTATATATATATATATATCATTTTTTTTTTTGTTGAAAATTACCATGGGGGTGGTTAAATAATACGGCCGGGGGCATGTTCATGATCATTATTGTCTATGTCTTAATAGGTTGGTGTGGTTAGTTCGATCCAACTAGATTTGAAATACAAGAGGAAAGCAACGAGCTGGTTAGGCGTGGAAGATGTGTGCCCACTCTATGCTCGCTCCTTCCCCGTCAACGTATTCCTCTCTTCCCTCCTCTTTCCCTCCTCTTCTTCCCGACTCCTCCTCATCCACTTTACGAAACGCAATACACACACCAACAAAGGCTGCCTGCACAGATGCTTGCTTAGTGAAGCGAGGAGGAGCCAGCGTACACAGCAGCATTCTGCTCTGGAGGGCAGCCCCCCCCCCGCCACAAAGGTCTCTGTCCGCCATCGGTCCCCTGTTGGGTCCGCGTCGGTGCCGACGATTGTGGCAGGAACCCCCCACCAGGACAGAGACGTGGAGAGGAAATCAAACCTCAAACAACAGAGCGAGCAAACGTCTGTGAGCTGACGACACTCCGTCATTGACTGAGGATCTGGATGATGAAGATGATGCAAACGGAGTTGTGTTCTGGTCTGATTGCGGAAAGAGCAGGATCGTATTTCTATGTTTCCTTTCATAATACACCCCTTTTCATTTCTGTTGCCTCCCCCCTCCCCCCTCCCTCCCCCCCCCATCTCCCCTCCTGCCCCGTCCGCTATGGGGTTTTATTCTGGCTGGTACTGAATACATCACCCTTCTAAATTTCCTTTTATAATACACCCTTTGCCTTCTGTTCTCTACTCCCCCCCCCCCCCCCCCCTTCCCCCGTTTGGAATGGTTTCTGGTCCAACAACCAGACAATGCCTCTGTGTTCGGCGTGTTCTTTCATGATACACCCTTTCCTTCCTGCTCGACCCCCCCCCCCCCCCCCCCCCCCCCCTCCCCTCTCCCTTTCATCTTGTAGTTTTAAAAAGATGTCCACCATGTTTGGATGGTCACTGACCGTTTTTGTTCATTAATAAACATATTATTGTTGTTGTTGTTGTTATTTTTTCCCCCATTCACCCGTGGTGGTGTGGTTCCTGGTCCGACACCAATCCTTACTGGTGGTCGGTGTCTTCAACTTGCTGTCATGACCCACGCATTCAACGCCTGTCGCCTGCCTTCCTGTCATCAACCCGCCCTCCATTCAAAACCCCCCCCTGTCCCCCAACAGCCTTCATTCAACTCTCTCCTCCCCCAACCCCCATCATTCACCCCCCCAACTGAAGCCTTCATCCACTCCTGTCATCAACCACCTTCATTCACTCTGCTGTCATCAACCGCCTTCATTCAACTCTGTTGTCAAAACCAGTCCCTTCATTCAACTCGGCTGTCACTCAACCCAGCTGTTCATTCATACTCTGCTGTTCAACATCAACCAGCCTTGTTATTCGGTCACTCTGAACCGCACTTTCACGACCTGCCTTCATGTGGTTGGGTCTGGTGTCATCAACCAGCCTTCATTTACTGTGCTGTACTCAACCAGCCTTCAACTCTGCTTGTCATCAACCAGCCTTCATTCAACTCTCTGTCTGTCATCAACCAGCCTTCAACTCTGCTGTCATCAACCAGCCTTCATTCAACTCTGCTGTCATCAACCAGCCTTCATTCAACTCTGCTGTCATCAACCAGCCTTCATTCAACTCTGCTGTCATCAACCCGCCTTCATTCAACTCTGCTGTCCAACCAACTGCGGTTCATCTGCTGTCATCAACCATCCTTCATTCAACTCTGCTGTCATCAACCAGCCTTCATTCAACTCTGCTGTCATCAACCAGCCTTCAGCCTCAAACTCTGCTGTCATCAACCAGCCTTCATTCAACTCTGCTGTCATCAACCAGCCTTCATTCAACTCTGCTGTCATCAACCAGCCTTCTTCAACTCTGCTGTCATCAACCATCCTTCATTCAACCTCGGCTTCATGAACCAGCCTCATTGTCTGCTGGCTGTCATCACCAGCCTTCTTCAACTCTGCTGTCATCAACCAGCCTTCATTCTCTGCTGCTCATCACATCAACCAGCCTTTTCTTCAACTCTGCTGTCATCAACCAGCCTCATTCAACTCTGCTGTCATCAACCAGCCTTCAACTCTGCTGTCATCAACCAGCCTTCATTCAACCTGCGGTTCATCAACCAGCCTTCATTCAACTCTGCTGTCATCAACCAGCCTTCCAACTCTGCTGTCATGAACCCAGCAACGCAACCTCATTCACCTCTGCTGTCATCAACCAGCCTTCATTCAACTCTGCCATTAACCTTCGTTTCAACTCACCTGCTGTCATCAACCAGCCTCATTCAAACTCTGCTGTCATCTTCATCAACCAGTCTTCTTCAACTCTGCTGTCATTCAAACCAGCCTTCATTCAACTCTTGCTGTCAGCGCAACCAGCCTTCAACTCTGCTGTCATCAACCCAGCCTTCATTCAACTCTGCTGTCCATCAACCAGCCTTCATTCAACTCTGCTGTCATCAACAGCCTTCACTCTGCTGTCATGAACCTTCATGTCCAGCTCAACCTGCTGGCAAACGCAGCTTCATTCAACTCTGCTGTCATCAACCCGCCTTCAACCTCTGCTAGGTCATGAACAGCACCAGCCTCAACTCTGCTTTTCCTTAACCAGCCCTCATTCAACTCTGACTGTCATTTCCCGCCTTCAACCCTGCTGTCCATCAACCAACGCTTCATTCAACTCTGCTGTCATCAACCAGCCTTCATTCAACTCTGCTCTCCATCAACCACACCTTCTAGACTCTGCTGTCATGAACCCCTAGCTGCATTCACTCTGCTGTCATCAACCGCCTTTATTCAACTGGCTGCTCTCAAAACCACCTGCATTCAACTCTGCTGTCAATCACATCACCAGCCTTCAACTCTGCTGTCATCAACCATCCTTCGCCTTCAATTCTGCTGTCATCCTCCCAGCCTGTCATATTCAACCTGCGCCATCACAACCAGCCGTCCATTTACTTTCTGTCCCTGCCTCAAGCAACCACACCCAACATTCAACTCTGTCTGGTCCAACGAACCTGCCCCCAGACTTCTGCTTCATCTATCCATCATGGTCCTTCAACTCTGGCCGTCCTCTCCTCCTTTCCCTTCCAATCCCTCTGTCCCCTCCCCCCCCCCCCCCAACCCCCCACCCCACACCATGAACAAACGTGGGTCCAACGTTTCTGGCCCGCAGACTTTCCTCAGTCCGCTACATAAAACAGCCTCCACAACTGTACACTCCCTCCTTTCCCACGCGCCCCCCCCCCCCAGGCAGGTGCAACAAACAGCCCCCCAATGAAGTTCACGTTTTTCTGGACTCCGTCATTCGGGCACCACAGAAAGCCACCCTGTACACAACACGAGTAACGGTCCACATGATATGCTCCGGTTATGGCAGTTCTCCATTTCTTACAGTGTCTGTTCGATTTTGATCGCTTTACCGATAGATTCATCGGGCCCCTTTCGCTTGCAGCGGGGTGTTGGAAACAGGGATGAAGTCCGACAAAGCTCCGTATTAACAGACTCATGAAAACCACAAACCCTATGAGAGAGATCGAGAGAGCGAGAGAGAGCAGAGAGCTAGAGAGAGCAGAGGGTGT
>JADBJO010025838.1:15000-23279 GCA_016801955.1 Conus betulinus
ATCCGATACAGCCCCAAGACTCAAATAAACAACCAACCACCACCCCAACCCCCCCCCCCCCCACCACCACCACCACATCGCCACCACCACCGCCACCACCACCCAACAACGATGTTGAACACGGAAAGCGCCACGGAGCCTCATCGCTCTTTAACATGTAAGATCCCCACGAAATCAGCAAACGTAATCTGCCTAGGAAGCAAAGGGAGGAATCGAGGAGAATAGAGCGACTGAGGGGAGAGAGAGAGAGAGAGGGGAGAGAGAGATGGAGAGAGAGAGAGAGAGAGAGAGAGAGAGAGAGAGAGAGAGAGAGAGAGAGAGATGATGACAGATAAGCAAACACAAGCTTTTTTTTTTTTCATCCGGCCCTTGCCCCGTTAAGGGACTAAGTATGACTAGCGACTAAGACTTACAAAACTTTTAAGTCGCAGATGAATTTTTTCAGCAAGATGAATATTTTTCTGTAACAGCTGTAACACAGATGAGAACGGACACTTCTTTTTTTTTGTAAACATTATTCCAACCCCTACCCCCCCCCCCATCCCCCCCCCCTGCCCCCTATCTCCTGCATTCCAGATAAAGAAACAAATGTTTATCTGACTAGTCAATTGCTTTGACGCCTGAAAATTGGGGTTTTTTTTTTTTTTTTTTAAATATACAGGAAAAACTGCGCCATGTTCATAAAGTGTTTTTAACTATTCAAAGTGACCTGACCTGACTGGTAGGAATTCTCCGCAGTCATCATCAAGGAAATCTTTTCAAACGAAGTCCAAGTCCATAGTCACTGCTCTGGGGTCACCTACTCCCAGAGTTCCCGGGGCCGTGGGGGGCATGCCATGATGGCCGCTGCGCCAGTGGTCCTCCCCTGTCTGACAGCCGTTGGCAAGGCAAGTGTGGCTGCACACCACAAATGAATGCGCGCCAAGGGCCTTTCTGAAGGAGTTGAGTATTTACAGAATGGCCAAATTAGTTTTTTTTTTGTGTTTTTGATTTTTCTTGTGGTCTATTGATTTTTTTTTTTTTTTTTTTTTTTTTTTGATTTTTTTTTTTTTTTTTTTTTTTTTCCTTTCATACGGCCATCAAGGTACAAGCCAGGCGGCGGTTCCCAAGCAGACAGATTAAATCAAAGGAAGGGGACGGTTTCGGGGCTTTTAGTCGGTTGCAATGATAGGGTCATGTGTGAGTGCAAAGGCCTGAAATGTGACGTCAACTAAGGGGACACTCGTGTCTTTGAAGATTGTGATTTCATCGGTGGAAATCCCCCCGAAACGAGGGAAATGATTGGCGGGAAGTTGTCCTTATGGGGCACTGCCCAGCTCTGACAATGGGGCACTGCCCAGCTCTGACAATGGGGCACTGCCCAGCTCTGACAATGGGGCACTGCCCAGATCTGACAATGAGGCACTGCCCAGCTCTGATAATGGGGCGCTGCCAGCTCTGATAATGGGGCGCTGCCCAGCTCTGATAATGGGCAGCGCATGCCCAGCTCTGATAATGGGGCGCTGCCCAGCTCTGATAATGGGGCGCTGCCCAGCTCTGATAATGGGGGGCCCAGCGCTGCCCAGCTGTGATAATGGGGGCTGCCCTGCCCAGCTCCGATAATGGGGCGCTGCCCAGCTCTGATAATGGGGCGCTGCCCAGCTCTGATAATGGGGCGCTGCCCAGCTCCGATAATGGGGCGCTGCCCAGCTCTGATAATGGGGCGCTGCCCAGCTCTGATAATGGGGCACTGCCCCACTGCCCAGCTCTGATAATGGGGGCTGCCCCAGCTGATAATGGGGCACTGCCCAGCTCTGATAATGGGGCGCTGCCCAGCTCTGATAATGGGGCACTGCCCAGCTCTGATAATGGGGCGCTGCCCAGCTCTGATATGGGGGCTGCCCAGCTCTGATAATGGGGCTGCCCAGCTCTGATAATGGGGCGCTGCCCAGCTCTGATAATGGGGGCGCTGCCCAGCTCTGATAATGGGGCGCTGCCCAGCTCTGATAATGGGGCCCTGCCCAGCTCTGTCTCTGTCTGTCCTGTCTCCTCTCCTGCTCTACTCTGGCGCTGCCGTTCTTCACAGGGGCAGTCTTGGAAAGTCCCGGTCCCGGGACAACACCAGCCGTCCTTTCGTTACTGTCGTCCACATGTCTAAAACTGTATTCATTACGCACTGTCGCACCCCCTTCCAAACATCCCCCCCCCCCCCCCCCATCCCCACCCCCCCTGTGCCCTTCCCTATGACCTGTACTGCTGTCGGGGATGGTCGTAATGGTCTCATAATGAGGAAGGGAAGTCACCATTTACGTGCTACCAAGGGGTCAGTCACGCTTTCGGTACTAACAGAATGAAGCCACCTCCCTCCCACCCCCCCCCCCCCCCCCCCCCCCACTCCAACAACCACACCTTCTCTTCCATTTTCACACCCTTCAAAAACCCACTGGATAACTTCCCTTTGGAGCAGAGTTTCTTTCCGTGGAATCCAAAAGACCGCCAAAGCGAAAACCTGTTAATGTGTGCGTTATTCCTTTTGGATCTGTAGAACATCTAGTTCGTTTCTGCGCCGGAATTGTCTTTGATCTTTGTGGTGGGAAGGAAGAAAGATGGCGGACAGAAGCGATGTTTAAGCGCAAAAGAGAGGGCTCGGAATACCTACAAACTCCGGTTTCGTCTCGTTTTGACCACAGATCTTTTCGTACAGTGGGAAACGAATAGCTATGCTGTGAAAGAAAAAAAAAAGAAAAGAAAAGAACAGAAAAAGAAGAAACTTCTGTACAGGGAATGACGGAAAAGGAGAGGGGCTGGGAATGGAGGGTGGATGGTCAGGAGTGGGGTGGGGGCAGGGTTCCATGGGTGTCATGCTCATCCCCTTCCTCCTCATTCTGTTTCAGACACTGAAGAGAAAAACAAACAAACAAAACAAACAAACAAACAAAAAGATTTCAGTGTTGTGAGCAATGTGACTGACACACAGGAAAGACAAAGAGGACAAAATATAGCGGACATTAAGAAGCTGCAAGCATTCTCTTTGTCTCTGTCTCTCTCTCTTTCTCTCTCTCGCTCGCTCGTGCGCGCGTGCTGTGTACGTGTGTGTGTGTGTGTGTGTGTGTGTGTGTGTGTGTGTGTGTGTGTGTGTGTGTGTGTGTGTGTGTGTACGCGTGTCTATGTGTGCAAGCACGAACGCGCTTGTCCACGTTTTAAATGAGCGTGTGTGTGTGTGTGTGTGTGTGTGTGTGTGTGTGTGTGTGTGTGTGTGTGTGTGAGATACCATAAAAGAAAAAAAACATTTTAACAACGACAAATGAAGCAGGTGAGGAGAACTAATACGCGCACGCGTTGATGACACTCAAACAACTGATACCAAGGAAATACACACCCCAGTAACCACCTGACAAACAAATTGACTGCCGAACTAAGAACTGTTCCAATGATGGAAGAGAAAGACTGAATCATTGGGCAAAGAGAGAGAGAGAGAGAGAGAGAGAGAGAGAGAGACGAAGGAGACGAGGCGAGACTTGCTTATTACGTCAATGTAAATTTTGGCCCAACGATTGACCGCATCCCATGACTCGCATAGAATATCAGGCAACTTTCTGATGAAGCCCCTCGGGGGCGGCAGTTTGTAAACCTCCTTTCTGCTCGTGGGAACATGAGTTTGCCATGACTCTCTGTCGGTCTGACTGTCTGTCTGTCTGTCTGTCTCTTTCCGACATGTTTAGTTTGTTTTCATTCACTTTTTTCATTTTATGATGGATCGTGCTGGCTTCCGGTAAACGTGAAAAATCTTCACAGCAAACGCGAACGTGATCCTATGTCTGTTCCCTTTATAGTGTGTTTCTATGTAAATCATTAAAAGATAGAAAACAAACAAAGAAAACAAACAAACTTAAACCCATGACGTGAAAACAAACTTGCACAGATATGGAAACCCCTTTCCGATCCATGAAAAAGATGGCTCGCTCTCTCTCTCGATCGAGCATTATACGTTCCATAACGGAGTTTCCTCCCCCTTCCTCTCCCCCTCCCCTCTCTCCTTATATGGCCAAGTGGGAATCCAATATAGGCATACCCATATGGGGGATTACCCCGTCGCAACACGTTCAGCTGGTTTCGGTGTCACTCGGACATTAAAACCGGGTTGGTGACTCTCGATCAAACATCATCGCTGTCTTTGAGGTCCGAGTAAGTCGAGCACCGATGGTGCGGAATTTTCTGAACGTTAGAGAAGTAGACAGCGCTCGCTCATGAGTGATACATGACAGCTAGCTATTCATACCGTTAAGTTCGTCCCAACTCACCTCCCGTGGGATACAGAGAGATGATAATGCTCACAGCCCAGCCGACCGCAAAGGGCCATATCAGGTCTGTCACCGCGTTGAAGTCAACTCACAAATCTCCGTGGGAAATAAAAAAAAAACAAACTCGAGCTGCAAAACCAGAGAGATATTGCTCTCGAACCAACGCCACGCTCTTCTAGAAAAAAAAACCAAAAAAACATATGGGAATCGAGCATCAGTGGCGCTGGATTTCCAGATCTGTGAAAGACAAAAATGGTGCCTGATGGAGGGGAGGGAGGGGGGGGGGGGGGGGGGGGGGGGTGACGTATTGCAGCTGACCTTTTCGCAGAGCGGAATTACAGTAACGCCAGTTCCAGTCTCGCCGGACGGATATTCATTTTACTCCCCCGCTCCGGCTCCATAACCGTTTAGAAACATCTGTCAATCGAGCCCCAGTCGTGCTCAGTTCACACAGTTTCACACTGCAGAACGAGCCCCAGTCGTGCTCAGTTCACACAGTTTCACACTGCAGAATGGGGCTTGATCGGCAGTCAATACTGGCACCACAAGAACGCTTGAAGTGGTTATTATTATATGTAAATATAGGCACCACAAGAACGCTTGAAATGGTTATTATTACATGTAATATATAGGCACCACAAGAACGCTTGAAGTGGTTATTATTACATGTAAATATAGGCACCACAAGAACGCTTGAAGTGGTTATTATTATATGTAAATATAGGCACCACAAGAACGCTTGAAGTGGTTATTATTATATGTAAATATAGGCACCACAAGAACGCTTGAAGTGGTTATTATTATATGTAAATATAGGCACCACAAGAACGCTTGAAATGGTTATTATTATATGTAAATATAGGCACCACAAGAACGCTTGAAGTGGTTATTATTATATGTAAATATAGGCACCACAAGAACGCTTGAAATGGTTATTATTACATGTAATATAGGCACCACAAGAACGCTTGAAATGGTTATTATTATATGTAATATAGGCACCACAAGAACGCTTGAAATGGTTATTATTATATGTAAATATAGGCACCACAAGAACGCTTGAAATGGTTATTATTATATGTAAATATAGGCACCACAAGAACGCTTGAAGTGGCTATTATTACATGTAAATATAGGCACCACAAGAACGCTTGAAATGGTTATTATTATATGTAAATATAGGCACCACAAGAACGCTTGAAGTGGTTATTATTACATGAAAATATAGGCACCACAAGAACGCTTGAAATGGTTATTATTATATGTAAATAGGCACCACAAGAACGCTTGAATGGTATTATTACATGTAAATATAGGCACCACAAGAACGCTTGAAATGGCTATTATTACACATGAAAATATAGGCACCACAAGAACGCTTGAAATGGTTATTATTATATGTAAATATAGGCACCACAAGAACGCTTGAAATGGTTATTATTACATGAAAATATAGGCACCACAAGAACGCTTGAAATGGCTATTATTACATGTAAATATAGGCACCACAAGAACGCTTGAAATGGTTATTATTACATGAAAATATAGGCACCACAAGAACGCTTGAAATGGTTATTATTATATGTAAATATAGGCACCACAAGAACGCTTGAAGTGGTTATTATTATATGTAAATATAGGCACCACAAGAACGCTTGAAATGGTTATTATTATATGTAAATATAGGCACCACAAGAACGCTTGAAGTGGTTATTATTATTACATATAGGCAATACGCTTGAAATGGGTTATTATATGTAAATATAGGCACCACAAGAACGCTTGAAATGGTTATTATTATATGTAAATATAGGCACCACAAGAACGCTTGAAGTGGTTATTATTATATGTAAATATAGGCACCACAAGAACGCTTGAAGTGGTTATTATTATATGTAAATATAGGCACCACAAGAACGCTTGAAGTGGTTATTATTATATGTAAATATAGGCACCACAAGAACGCTTGAAGTGGTTATTATTACATGAAAATATAGGCACCACAAGAACGCTTGAAATGGTTATTATTACATGAAATATAGGCACCACAAGAACGCTTGAAATGGTTATTATCATATGAAAATATAGGCACCACAAGAACGCTTGAAATGGTTATTATTATATGTAATATAGGCACCACAAGAACGCTTGAAATGGTTATTATTATATATAAATATAGGCACCACAAGAACGCTTGAAATGGTTATTATTATATGAAATATAGGCACCACAAGAACGCTTGAAATGGTTATTATTATATGTAAATATAGGCACCACAAGAACGCTTGAAATGGTTATTATTATATGTAAATATAGGCACCACAAGAACGCTTGAAATGGTTATTATTATATGTAAATATAGGCACCACAAGAACGCTTGAAGTGGTTATTATTACATGTAAATATAGGCACCACAACAACGCTTGAAGTGGTTATTATTATATGTAAATATAGGCACCACACAACAACGCTTGAAATGGTTATTATTATATGTAAATATAGGCACCACAACAACGCTTGAAATGGTTATTATTACATGTAAATATAGGCACCACAACAACGCTTGAAATGGTTATTATTATATGTAAATATAGGCACCACAACAACGCTTGAAATGGTTATTATTATATGTAAATATAGGCACCACAACAACGCTTGAAATGGTTATTATTACATGAAAATATAGGCACCACAAGAACGCTTGAAATGGTTATTATTATATGTAAAATAGGCATCACAAGAACGCTTGAAATGGTTATTATTATATGTAAATATAGGCACCACAAGAACGCTTGAAATGGTTATTATTACATGAAAATACAGGCACCACAAGAACGCTTGAAATGGTTATTATTACATGAAAATATAGGCACCACAAGAACACTTGAAATGGTTATTATATTACATGAAATATAGGCACCACAAGAACGCTTGAAATGGTTATTATTATATGTAAATATAGGCACCACAAGAACGCTTGAAATGGTTATTATTACATGCTGTTCAGTAAATACAGGCACCACAAGAACGCTTGAAATGGTTATTATTACATGCTGCTCGATGCTATCGCACAAGGTTCAAATCCCTCTCCGCCCCCCCCCCCCCCCCCCCCCCCCCAAGGATTCCCTTTTATACCAAATACTAATGGTATTCTCGCTATATTATTAGTCTCGTAAAAAACAACACACACACAAACAAACAAAAAAAACCGTTAATCCATCAACAGATGGTTTCTGAATTAGTTGTTGAACTTCCGTTTGTCCATGAAGTATCTTCCTTTATGGGGTTGTTATGTACCAGTAAGTAAAATATTCGCACGTGCACATTACATTACTGTACTGTACTGTACTGTACTGTAGTGTACTGTGTGTGTGTGTGTGTGTGTGTGTGTGTGTGTGTGCGCGCGCGCGCGTGTATGTGTGTGTGTGTGTGTAAGTGTGTGTGTGTGTGCGCGCGCGCGCGCGCGCGCGTGTGTGTGTGTGTGTGTGTGTGTGAGTGTAAGTACATTTGTCAATGAATATGTGTACATGTGTAGGTATATGTTCATAGGTGTCTGTGTATATAAGTGTATTAAAGGAAAACCTTTAAGTTAATTTTTGCTCTACTTTTCACAGTCGTTAGAAATATTCCTGTATCATCAGTGTAATGTATGTGTGAACATCTCTGCGCACTGGCCTCCTTTTGCTTTTCTCCTGTGTTATTTGAATAAAATGTGTGGGAGAAAAATAAAGTAAAAAATTAAATGGGAGGTCAACTGAGTACGTTTTTTCTTTTTAAATCATGACATCTACATCAGTAAAGTTTAGAAAGAGTGGCGTTAGTTTCCGCCGAGGACATTGACGAACAAGTACACCAGACACGATGCATTTCGACCTCTTGGGTCTTCTTCAAGTGAAAACAAATAGGTTACATTTAACATTTAGGACAGTACAAACAAAGAACGAAGAGCGACTTATCTGATGTCCATGTTGGTAATGCTGTGAAGAATGGCTGACCGAG
>JADBJO010025839.1:5000-10000 GCA_016801955.1 Conus betulinus
ACACACACACACACACACACACACACACACACACACACACACACACACACACACACAAACTCATACTCGAGCACTCGTACACACATGCATTCACTCTCATAAACACACGCATACACGCACACATACGCGCACGCACATACACATCCACGCCCATTCAGGATACACACTTCGGTGCTCGCACCCCGATCCGTCGGAGTGCAACAGCAGTGGCCCAGAAATCCACCTGTCGGACATCGACACAAGTCTGGAGCAAGCTATAGACAAAAAGTATTTCGGAAGGATGTGTTTCCATCAAACGGATGATGTAAGTGTGCTGCTGTGTGAATCAAACGACGTCGTTCAAGAATATTCACACACACACACACACACACACACACACACACACACACACACACACACACACACACACACACACACACACACACACACACACACACACACACACACACACACACACACACATTGGTGGGCTTGTGAACAGTGGTAAACAGACACAGCAGTGTTAACCGACTTGTTGGCACTGCCACAAAACACTAAACACATGGGCTGAAAAGTTTTGATACACACGAGAACGACACCAGGCTACACAGTTGTCTTCGACATGGGACAACCTCAGAGGATGAAAATTATCAACACAGGACAGACACGGGATGAAAAGGTGTCGACACGGAACAGGTAAACTGATTAAAGCAAAAGCAACAACAACAACAACAACAACAACAACAAACTGATCTGGAAGCATACACGCATACGCACAAGCGGGCGCTCGCGTGCCCGCGCGCCCGCGCGCGCGCGAACCGGGCGCGCGCGTACACACACACACACACACACACACACACACACACACACACACACACACACACACACACACACACACACATACATTGGTGGGCAACAACTGCGAGATAACGCACGCATGCGAGGAAACACAAAAATCCGTGATCGTCTCCCTTATTTCTCTCTCTCTCTCTCTCTCTCTCTCTCTCTCTCTCTCTCTCTCTCTCTCTCTCTCTCTCTCTCTCTCTCTTAGATCAATTAGATCAATGTTAGTATGTAGGGTAGGTATAATATCATCCACCCTAACCCCCACCCCACCACTCCATCTGTCAAGAAAAAAAAAAAAAAAAAAGCAAAGCAATTAAGAAAGTGGAGCAGTCGTATCGTGTGACACTGTACAACAGATCTATAAGTAGCATTGTCACAGGACATGTCATGTCATGTCATTCATGTCACGTATTTAGTATGAGAATCAGCGTTCATTTGCACACAGTTTGACATGTTTTTTTGTGTTAATGTTGTTTGCTAACCCCCACCCCACCACCCCCTCTATCTCGGCCCTCCCTGAACCTTCTCTCCTCTAACATAATGCATACACTGATCACTTGACGTTCTTCTGTGTTGTTCTGATCCTCTGTTAACAAAACTGGTGTCTGTTACCCCCCCCCCCCCCCCCCCTTCGTTTCTCCTCCCTCCCCCCTCCTCTGCTGCCATCCACCCACCCATCCCACCCCACACCCTATCCCAAACACGCACAGATAATCAACGTCGATATGTGAGAGAGGACATGTTTGCATGGAACTGTTCGATCAAGATTTCTTGACTGGCGCCAGCCCGTTGTGCTGGTTGTTGTTGTTGTTTGTTTCACTTTGATCTAAAGGAAATCTTTAGTTCTGGTGTACTGATCTACGGCCAATCATTTATCTTCTCTGTCGTGCTTTGGTACGATTGAGTAGAAAACGAAAACAAAACAAACAAACAAAGAAGAAACACAACAAAAAATCTTCAATGAAACATATAAGCAATAGCATATCAAAACATATACCTAAACGGATAAATACGTCTTTAAAGGTGCGCGCGCTTGCTTGTGTGTGTGTGTGTGTGTGTGTGTGTGTGTGTGTGTGTGTGTGTGTGTGTGTGTGTGTGTGTGTGTGTGTGTGTGTGTGTGTGTGTGTGTGTGTGTGTGCGCGCGCGGTCTCTCCCGTCTTTTGTGTGTATGTATGTGTGTCTGTGTGTTCATATTCGTCCGATTACGTATATGTTTTTCATACGTCATCGCCTATACGTATTTATTTGTCTTTCGTATTATGTCACAAGTCCTGAAGATGAGCGAAACGTTGAAGATATTTGTTTTGTTTGTTGTTGAATTGTTTTTTTGTTGTGACTGGCGACAGCCTGTTGTAGTGGTGTTCTTGTGTTTTAGTTTGGTCAAGAAGAACTTGGAACGGTGGTATGTGTGTGTGTGTGTGTGTGTGTGTGTGTGTGTGTGTGTGTGTGTGTGTGTGTGTGTGTGTGTGTGTGTGTGCGCGCGCGCGCGCGCACACACTTGTCTGCGCGTGGTCTGTCGCGTGTTTGTGTGTATGTATGTGTGTCTGTGTGTTCATATTCGTCGATTACGTATATGTGTTTTCATACGTTATCGCATATATGTATTTATTTGTCTTTTTTTTTATGTCACAAGTCCTGAAGATGAGCCCAAACGTTGAAGATTTTTTTGTTTTGTGTGTTGTTGAATTGTTCTTGTGTTTTAGTTTGGTCAAGAGGAAAGAACTTGGTATCGATGTGTGTGTGTGTGTGTGTGTGTGTGTGTGTGTGTGTGTGTGTGTGTGTGTTCTCATTTTACTTATAAATGTAAACGTCTCCCTGTTCATTTTCCTTTAAGATTTTTATGTCATCGAGATGGTATTTGTATCGTTGTCGTTTCTCTTTAATTTATTACTTTTTTTTTTTTATTTTTTTAAATGTCGGTACAACAATGTTAATCTGACAGTAAATGGTTCCAGTCAGTCAGTGTGTGTGTGTGGTGTGCGTACGTTTTGTTTGTGTAGGATGACGCAGCCTGTCAAGTGCGAAACTCTTGAGCAACAGAACTGTTTCCAGCCCACTGAGGAAAAGGAGGTGGTCCTGAAAAGGACCTGAAATTGAAAATGGAAGCCGGTGTGGAGCAAGGAAGACAGGCTGCTTAAGCCTTGCCACCTGGGGGCCTTGGTCTGCGACTTCTTCTGGGGCAGGAGCACCGCCTGGATGTTTGGGCAGCACACCACCCTGTGCGATGGTGACGCCTGACAGGAGTTTGTTCAGCTCCTCGTCGTTACGGATGGCCAACTGCAGGTGACGGGGGATGATCCTGGTCTTTTTGTTGTTGTCGCGCGTGCAGCGTTTCCTGCTGCCAGCTCCAGCACTTTCGGCGGCCAGATACTCGAGGCACAGCGGCAGGTACTCGAGCGTAGCCAGGTAGACGGGAGCTCCGGCACCTACACGCTCGGCATAGTTGCCCTTGCAGGGTTAAGGAGACGATGGATGGATACGACCCACGGGGAACTGAAGTCCGGCTCGGGAAGAACGGGACTTGCTCTTTCCCTTGACTTTTCCTCCTTTGCCGCGACCAGACATGATGACGATGACGACGGGTACAGAACGTGCTCTACGTAGCAAAGTGTGTTGGGCGCTTCAGCAAGCGAGTGTGGGCCGGTTACGGACGCGCATGTGAATAGAGCCTCGCTGACGGCCCTGCCTTGTGCGACAGGAAAACCAACGGCGTTCACGCCGTGAGGCGCGCAGCCGCCGAGCGAACTCAGCCACTATAAATTCCCAGCCCGGGGTCGGCGGCGGCATTTTCTCGACAGAGCAAACGACTGTAGTCAAAGCATGCCACCGAAAGTGAGCTCGAAAGGCGCGCCAAGAAGGCCGGCAAGGCCAAGGCCGTTCGCGACCGGGGACAAGAAGCGCAAGAGGAAAAGGAAGGAAAGCTATGCCATCTACATCTACAAGGTGCTGAAAGCAAGGTGCACCCAGACACTGGTATCAGCAGCAAAGCCATGTCTATCATGAACAGCTTCGTCAACGACATCTTTGAGAGAATAATCGCTGCCGAAGCTTCCAGACTGGCCCACTACAACAAGCGCTCTACCATCACCATGGCCGCGAGATTCAAACGGCTGTGCGCTTGCTGCTGTCTGCCCAGTGCAGGCTGGCCAAGCACACGCCGTCAGTGAGGGCACCAAAGGCGGTGACCAAGTACACCAGCAGCAAGTAGTAAACCTGCGCGCGTCTGCTTGTCTCCCAAATCGACCCCCCAAAACTAACTAGGCCCTTTTCAGGGCCACCCCCATTTTCCTGAGCGGGATGGTTTGTGTCTTTGTGTCTGAACGTTGCTCAAAGAGTCGTCGTGGCCCCCCTCTTCCCCTTTCAGCCGTTGGTGTCTCGTTGATAATAACGATAGCCTAGGATGATGTGACGGGAAGAAGATGAACCCACAATCCACCAAGAAGTTGGCACAGCAAAGAGAGAGATAATGGAGAGAGACAAAAAAAAAAAAAAAAAGCCCAGCAAACAAGACAGACAGTGAGCAGTCGTTTGCCCTACGACAGATCTATATTTTGCATTGTCACACAAGGCATGTCATGTCATGCCATGTCATGTTAGGTATGTCATGATCAGCATGGTCTGACAGTTTGACATGTTATTTTCATGTTGATGTTGTTTTGCACAAGGTTTTGACATGCCATTTTCTTGTTCATTTGTGTCTGAGTTCTTCGTTCAGTTTTTCATTTGTTTCGTTTGGTTGGTGGTTTTCTTTTCATGTTGATGTTTTTTGCGGGTTGGTGTTGGTGATGTTGGTGTTGTTGTTGTTTGTTGTTGTTGTTGTTTTGCAGCAGTCTGTGTGTTGGCCAAAAGTGGTTTGAAAATGTGGTGGCAGAAAGAAAGAAAGACACAGCGTCTAGGCTGCTAGATGGGGGAGGGTGGGAGAGTGCGTGCAGAAGCTACGTTGTTGAGTTGAACACAGACAGACTGACTGATGTGGTGATGGCATGAAAAAATAAATAGGTAAAATAAAAATAAAAAACAAAACAAAAACAAACAAACAACAACACAACAAGAAAAATATATATATAGAAATCAGTTCACTATAGGACTTTCTCCCCTTTTTGTAGTATATAGAAATTGTGGATGTCAGAGAAAAGAGAAACACACACACACACACACACACCCAAAAAAAAAAG
>JADBJO010025839.1:15000-23277 GCA_016801955.1 Conus betulinus
GCCAGATGAGGGAAGGTCCGAGACTGCATGCAGAAACTACGTTGTTCAGTTGAACACACAGACAGACTAATGTGGTGATGGTATGCATGACGCGGGAAACAGAACAATAATCTCGATGCGAGCCTTGATCCAGCGGCAGGCTGGACGGCAGATGTAGATAAGCAGACAGGCTAGCTTCAGAACAGAGCACAGCAGATCGACCGGCGGTTGGGGTGGGCTATCTTTTTATTTTTTTTTTTTTTAAACAAATAAAAACCTACAACTCTGCACAATCCCAAGAGACGGAGAGACAGACAGAGAGAGCCGGCGAAAGAGCGGTCGAAACGAGCGCGATCGGAAGAAAAGGGAAATAACTGACACAAGACACTGAACACATGGCTGAAAGGTGTTGGTACACGAGACCGACACCAGGCTACACAGACTCAGGCTAAACAGTATCAACACTGGCCAGACACGGGGATGAAAACGTATCGACACGGGACAGGGTAAACTGATTTCAAACAACATCAACAACAACTACAACAAAAACAACAAACTGATCTGGGAGCTGTTCATAGTTTCCTGATGTTGACATTGTGGTATACACATCTGCGCGAGCGCACGCGCGCGTACGCGCGCACGTACATACATACGTACGTACGTACGCACACACGCACGCACGCGCGCGCGGGCACACACACACACACACACACACACACACACACACACACACACACACACACACACACACACACACACACACATTGGTGGGCTTGTGAAAAGTGGGTACACAGACACAGCAGGGTAAACCGACTTGTTGGCACTGACAGTAGACACTGAACACATTGGCTGAACGGTCTGGGTACACACGAGACTGACACCAGGCTACACATTAGTCTTCAACATGGGACAGACTCAGGTTGAACAGTATCAACACAGGACAGACACGGGATGAAAAGTGTCGACACGGGACAGGGTAAACTGATTTAAAACAACAACAGCAACAACAACAAACTGAAGTGGGAGCTCTTCACAGTTTCGTGATGTTAACAGATGTTGGTGTGCACACACGCACACGAACGTGTGCGCGTGCGTTAGCACGCACGCACACGCACACACACACACACACACACACACACACACACACACACACACACACACACACACACACACACACACACACACACACACACACACACAAACTCATACTCGAGCACTCGTACACACATGCATTCACTCTCATAAACACACGCATACACGCACACATACGCGCACGCACATACACATCCACGCCCATTCAGATACACTTCGGTGCTCGCACCCCGATCCGTCGGAGTGCAACAGCAGTGGCCCAGAAATCCACCAGTCGGACATCGACACAAGTCTGGAGCAAGCTATAGACAAAAAGTATTTCGGAAGGATGTTTTCCATCAAACGGATGATGTAAGTGTGCTGCTGTGTGAATCAAACGACGTCGTTCAAGAATATTCACACACACACACACACACACACACACACACACACACACACACACACACACACACACACACACACACACACACACACACACACACACACACACACACATTGGTGGGCTTGTGAACAGTGGTAAACAGACACAGCAGTGTTAACCGACTTGTTGGCACTGCCACAAAACACTAAATACATGGGCTGAAAAGTTTTGATACACACGAGAACGACACCAGGCTACACAGTTGTCTTCGACATGGGACAACCTCAGAGGATGAAAATTATCAACACAGGACAGACACGGGATGAAAGGTGTCGACACGGAACAGGGTAAACTGATTTAAAGCAACAGCAACAACAACAACAACAACAACAAACTGATCTGGAAGCATACACGCATACGCACATGCGGGCGCTCGCGTGCCCCGCGCGCCCGCGCGCGCGCGAACCCGGGCGCGCGCGTACACACACACACACACACACACACACACACACACACACACACACCACACACACACACACACACACACACACACATACATTGGTGGGGCAACAACTGCGAGATAACGCACGCATGCGAGGAAACACAAAAATCCGTGATCGTCTCCCTTATCTCTCTCTCTCTCTCTCTCTCCTCTCTCTCTCTCTCTCTCTCTCTCTCTCTCTCTCTCTCTCCTCTCTCTCTCTCTCTCTCTCTCTCTCTCTCTCTCTTAGATCAATGTTAGTATGTAGGGTAGGTATAATATCATCCACCCTAACCCCCACCCCACCCTCCATCTGTCCATCTGTCAAGAAAAAAAAAAAAAAAAAAAGCAAAGCAATTAAGAAAGTGGAGCAGTCGTATCGTGTGACACTGTACAACAGATCTATAAGTAGCATTGTCACAGGACATGTCATGTCATGTCATTCATGTCACGTATTTAGTATGAGAATCAGCGTTCATTTGCACACAGTTTGACATGTTATTTTTGTGTTAATGTTGTTTGCTAACCCCCACCCCACCACCCCCTCTATCTCGGCCCTCCCTGAACCTTCTCTCCTCTAACATAATGCATACACTGATCACTTGACGTTCTGTGTTGTTCTGATCCTCTGTTAACAAAACTGGTGTCTGTTACCCTCCCCCCCCCCCCCCCCCTTCGTTTCGTTTCTCCTCCCTCCCCCCTCCTCTGCCATCCACCCACCCATCCACCCCCTCACCCTATCCCAAACACGCACAGATAATCAACGTCGATATGTGAGAGAGGACATGTTTTGCATGGAACTGTTCGATCAAGATTTCTTGACTGGCGCCAGCCCGTTGTGCTGGTTGTTGTTGTTGTTGTTGTTTCACTTTGATCTAAAGGAAATCTTTAGTTCTGGTGTACTGATCTACGGCCAATCATTTATCTTCTCTGTCGTGCTTTGGTACGATTGAGTAGGAAAACGAAAACAAACAAACAAACAAAGAAGAAACACAACAAAAATCTTCAATGAAACATATAAGCAATAGCATATCAAAACATATACCTAAACGGATAAATACGTCTTTAAAGGTGCGCGCGCGCTTGCTGTGTTGTGTGTGTGTGTGTGTGTGTGTGTGTGTGTGTGTGTGTGTGTGTGTGTGTGTGTGTGTGTGTGTGTGTGTGTGTGTGTGTGTGTGTGTGTGTGTGTGTGTGTGTGTGCGCGGTCTCTCCCGTCTTTGTGTGTATGTATGTATGTCTGTGTGTTCATATTCGTCCGATTACGTATATGTTTTCATACGTCATCGCCTATACGTATCTATTTGTCTTTCGTATTATGTCACAAGTCCTGAAGATGAGCGAAACGTTGAAGATATTTGTTTTGTTTGTTGTTGAATTGTTTTTTTTGTGACTGGCGACAGCCTGTTGTAGTGGTGTTCTTGTGTTTTAGTTTGGTCAAGAAGAAGGAACTTGGTATCGTGTGTGTGTGTGTGTGTGTGTGTGTGTGTGTGTGTGTGTGTGTGTGTGTGTGTGTGTGTGTGTGTGTGTGTGTGTGTGTGCGCGCGCGCGCGCGCACACACACTTGTCTGCGCGTGGTCTGTCGCGTGTTTGTGTGTATGTATGTGTGTCTGTGTGTTCATATTCGTCCGATTACGTATATGTTTTCATACGTTATCGCATATATGTATTTATTTGTCTTTTGTTTTATGTCACAAGTCCTGAAGATGAGCCAAACGTTGAAGATTTTTTGTTTTTCTGTGTTGTTGAATTGTTCTTGTGTTTTAGTTTGGTCAAGAGGAAGAACTTGGTATCGATGTGTGTGTGTGTGTGTGTGTGTGTGTGTGTGTGTGTGTGTGTGTGTGTTCTCATTTTACTTATAAATGTAAAACGTCTCCCTGTTCATTTTCCTTTAAGATTTTTTATGTCATCGAGATGGTATTTGTATCGTTGTCGTTTCTCTTTAATTTATTACGTTTTTTTTTTTTTTTTTTAAATGTCGGTACAACAATGTTAATCTGACAGTAAATGGTTCCAGTCAGTCAGTGTGTGTGTGTGGTGTGCGTACGTTTTGTTTGTGTAGGATGACGCAGCCTGTCAAGTGCGAAACTCTTGAGCAACAGAACTGTTCCAGCCCACTGAGGAAAAGGGAGGTGGTCCTGAAAAGGACCTGAAATTGAAAATGGAAGCCGGTGTGGAGCAAGGAAGACAGGCTGCTTAAGCCTTGCCACCTGGGGCCTTGGTCTGCGACTTCTTGGGCAGGAGCACCGCCTGGATGTTGGGGCAGCACACCACCCTGTGCGATGGTGACGCCTGACAGGAGTTTGTTCAGCTCCTCGTCGTTACGGATGGCCAACTGCAGGTGACGGGGGATGATCCTGGTCTTTTTGTTGTCGCGTGCAGCGTTTCCTGCCAGCTCCAGCACTTCGGCGGCCAGATACTCGAGCACAGCGGCCAGGTAGACGGGAGCTCCGGCACCTACACGCTCGGCATAGTTGCCCTTGCGCAGGAGACGATGGATACGACCCACGGGGAACTGAAGTCCGGCTCGGGAAGAACGGGACTTGCTCTTTCCCTTGACTTTTCCTCCTTTGCCGCGCGACCAGACATGATGACGATGACGACGGGTACAGAACGTGCTCTACGTAGCAAAGTGTGTTGGGCGCTTTCAGCAAGCGAGTGTGGGCCGGTTACGGACGCGCATGTGAATAGAGAGCCTCGCTGACGGCCCTGCCTTGTGCGACAGGAAACCAACGGCGTTCACGCCGTGAGGCGCGCAGCCGCCGAGCGAACTCAGCCACTATAAATTCCCAGCCCGGGGTCGGCGGCGGCATTTCTCGACAGAGCAAACGACTGTAGTCAAAGCATGCCACCGAAAGTGAGCTCGAAAGGCGCCAAGAAGGCCGGCAAGGCCAAGGCCGTTCGCACCGGGGACAAGAAGCGCAAGAGGAAAAGGAAGGAAAGCTATGCCATCTACATCTACAAGGTGCTGAAGCAGGTGCACCCAGACACTGGTATCAGCAGCAAAGCCATGTCTATCATGAACAGCTTCGTCAACGACATCTTTGAGAGAATCGCTGCCGAAGCTTCCAGACTGGCCCACTACAACAAGCGCTCTACCATCACCAGCCGCGAGATTCAAACGGCTGTGCGCTTGCTGCTGCCAGGTGAGCTGGCCAAGCACGCCGTCAGTGAGGGCACCAAGGCGGTGACCAAGTACACCAGCAGCAAGTAAACCTGCGCGCGTCTGCTTGTCTCCCAAATCGACCCCCAAACTAACTAGGCCCTTTTCAGGGCCACCCATTTTCCTGAGCGGGATGGTTTGTTTGTGTCTCGTTGCTCAAAGAGTCGTCGTTGGCCCCCTCTTCCCCTTCGTTTGGTGTCTCGTTGATAATAACGATAGCCTAGGATGATGTGACGGGAAGAAGATGAACCCACAATCCACCAAGAAAAAGCAAAGAGAGAGATAAGGAGAGACAAAAAGAAAAAAAAAAAGCCCAGCAAACAAGACAGTGGAGCAGTCGTGCCCTACGACAGATCTATATTTTGCATTGTCACAAGGCATGTCATGTCATGCCATGTCATGTTAGGTATTTTGGCCTGAAGATCAGCGTTCATTTGCACACAGTTTGACATGTTATTTTCATGTTGTTGATGTTGTTTCTTCGGGTTTTCTATTGGAGTTGGTGGTGGTGATGATGTTGGTGTTGTTGTTTGTTGTTGTTGTTGTTTTTTTGCAGCAGTCTGTGTTGGCCAAAGTGGTTTGAAAATGTGGTGGCAGAAAGAAAGAAAGACACAGCGTCTAGGCTGCTAGATGGGGGAGGGTGGGAGAGTGCGTGCAGAAGCTACGTTGTTGAGTTGAACACAGACAGACTGACTGATGTGGTGATGGCATGAAAAAATAAATAGGTAAATAAATAAATAAAACAAAACAAAACAAAGAAACAAACAACAACAACAACAAGAAAAAAATATATATAGAAATCAGTCACTATAGGACTTTCTCCCCTTTTTAGTAGTAGAAAATTGTGGATGTCAGAGAAAAAGAACACACACACACACACACACACCCCCAAAAAAAAAAGCAAAAAAAAAAACAACAACAAAAAAAAAATGCAGATCAGGGAAACGAACCCTGGTCTCCCGTTTGACAGGTGGACACGCTAACAACTAGACTACCGAACAAGTATCAGAGGCCACCTTCCACTTAAGCTTATAAAGAAAGACACAGCGTGTAGGCTGCTAGATCGTGAAGGGTGGGGGGAGTGCTTGCAGAAACTACGTGGTTGAGTTGAACACACGGGCAGACAGACTGATGTGGTGATGGTGTGACTGGCGCAGGGAGCAGAATAATAAGCTGGAGGCGAGCCTTGATTCAGCGGCAGGCAGGCAGGCCGGCAGGCAGGTGTAATCAGGGAACAGGCTAGATTCAGAGCAGAACAGATGGACCGGTGGTGGGGGTGGGCTGAGGAAAAACACAAGATTGGCGGCGGCGTCGTCAGCAGCGTCAGCAGCAGCAGCAGCCGCCGCCAGGAGGGAGGAGGGAGGTAGGGAGGGAGGGAGGGTGGGAGTGAACGCGTGTGAATCAGAGTGGCAGAGTGGCATATGGTAGATATATATTGAGGGTCGGAAAAGAATCCTTTATATAAGAGACTGCGGCCCCCTGATCGACTGGTGTTATTATCCAATCGTTCGAAAGTCTGGCACCATCGTAGAAATGATTGGTCGTAGATCAACAACCTCACCTAATGCCAAGGACAACGTCAATGTCAAGGCTGAGTATTTGTTCCGATTTGGGGGAGGGGAGAAAACACACACACACACACACACACACACACACACACACACACACACACACACACACACACACACACACACAGAGAGAAAAGAGTACCGACACATTCCTTCGCAAAACTGCTGCTGTTTGTTAGTTTCCTTCCTTCCTTCCTTCCTTCCTTCACATGATTATTCCCTCCACCCTCTCACTCCCATCCTCTCTCTCTTGCTTGCTTTCCATGGGGCTGGGGGAGAGAGAGAGAGAGAGAGGGAGTAAGGGGGTGCGGTGGAGGGCTGGCTGGGCTGCTTGTTCGCCGGGCGAGACGCGGGCGGCCTGCGTGTGTTTGATTGGTCGAAGAAAAGGCGCTCCCTGAACGTTGATTGGTAGAAAGTCGAGTGCCGCGCGCGCACACACGTACACGGGCGCACGGACTACTAGTAGGCCTATAAGTAGGCTGAGGGGCGGGCGGAGGGGTTTATTTGTCTCTCTGAGCTTGATCGTTGAAGAAGACAGCCAAGTGACTGACTGACCATGGCTCGTACCAAACAGACTGCACGTAAGTCCACTGGAGGGAAGGCTCCGCGCAAGCAGCTGGCCACCAAGGCTGCCAGAAAGAGTGCTCCTGCTACCGGAGGTGTGAAGAAGCCCCACAGATACAGGCCTGGCACAGTGGCTCTCCGTGAGATCCGCCGTTACCAGAAGAGCACGGAACTGCTGATCCGTAAACTGCCCTCCAGCGTCTGGTCCGTGAGATCGCCCAGGACTTCAAAACCGACCTGCGTTTCCAGAGCTCCGCCGTCATGGCCCTGCAGGAGGCCAGCGAGGCCTACCTGGTCGGACTCTTGAGGACACCAACCTGTGTGCCATCCACGCCAAGCGTGTCACCATCATGCCCAAGGACATCCAGCTGGCACGCCGTATCCGTGGGGAGCGTGCTTAAGTCGCTCTTTGGCAGCAGCCCCTTTTTCCTCCTTTTTCATCATCAGGTCCTTTTCAGGACCACCTTCAACTTCTCAGGTGGACTGGTCAGTCTCGTTGCTTGCTTGTAAAATGACAGTGGCTCGAATAGCTCACAAGATTTAAACAAACACAAAACCAAACACAACAAAAATCTACAACAACCTTTCCATCAAGGCATTCTTCACGACTTGTCACATAGACAGAATCAAAAATAAAAAAACGTACATCTATAGGCTATGACGTAAATAAAACATACTGTGTGTGTGTGTGTGTGTGTGCACATTCTTCCACTTACAAATTTTTACGGTGTAATTCAAACAGAAAAAAAAAAAAAAAAAAAAAAATGCAAAGCGTATAACGTACTCCCACTCAGTACGGTAGTTTCAAACAAAACAAAACAAAACAAACAAACAAACAACAAAAAAGAAAAGAAAAAAAGAAAGAAAGAAAGTGTATATACAACAATTCAGTCACTATAGCACTTTTCTCCTTGTTGTGTTTGGATGTTTGTGTGTGCATTTTCGTCGTTTTATAATTTTTAGCGACGTATGGCCGAAGGTGGTGCACCCACGAGACTGAACAGGCTACCAGTAGTCTCTTCACACTGCAGACTCACGGAGGAGCATTCACCCCGGCCATACACGGATGAAA
>JADBJO010025840.1:0-5000 GCA_016801955.1 Conus betulinus
AAGAGATTTGTGACAACCAGTTAGCTATATATAGTGATTCATACAAAATTCTTTACAATTAACATTAGCCCAAAGCAAGTATTAAAATTAAGGAGTACAGGATATCTGGTATAACAAAAATGTTAAGCGCTCATATCTGTCGGAACACTTGTTACAAAAAAGAGCCCACTGGACTAATCATCAAGGACTTAACAAAAGAAACAAGACCTGGTAAGTTCTGGAAAATACACGTGCCATCAAGTCGCAGGCAGTCAGGATTTCCTTTTTGAAATATGCGCAGTAAAAAGAAGATGCTGGGTTGTGAAACTTTCAACTGCTCCGCAGATGCAATTTAAATTTTTGCGAAATTTTGTACGGAAAGCGTTTAGCTTAAGCCTGTAAAACAGGGATTCAAGTTTTCGGTTATTTTTTTCAAGAACGTTTACGTTGGCCGATTGATAGATAATCTTTCCAATTTTAGCCGCATTGCTAGAACACGTCTTTTTTGAGAGACCATATCCTTCGTATAAACACAGAGGAATGTTGATTTCTATGGATTCATCGGACTTTCGTGCT
The DNA here is from genome assembly GCA_016801955.1 of Conus betulinus. Classification (NCBI taxonomy): domain Eukaryota; kingdom Metazoa; phylum Mollusca; class Gastropoda; order Neogastropoda; family Conidae; genus Conus; species Conus betulinus. The sequence continues at coordinate 556 of JADBJO010025840.1, forward strand.
CCTTTTCTGGGCAGCCCGGTCAGCCCATTCATTAACAGATGTGTGTGTGTGTGTGTGTGGTGTGTGTGTGTGTGTGTGTGTGTGTGGTGGTGTGTGTGTTGTGCGCGCGCGCGCGCGCGCGCGTGCGTGTGCGTGTGTGTGTGTGTGTGTGTGTGTGTGTGTGTGTGTGTGCGTGCGTGCGTTCGTGCGTGCGCGCGCGCGCGCGCGCGCGCGCGCGCGTGTGTGTGTGTGTGTGTGTGTGTGTGTGTGTGTGTGTGTGTGTGTGTGTGTGCGTGCGTGCATGCGTGCTTTCTTGCGTGCGTGCGTGCGTGCGTGCGTGCGTGTGTATGTGTGTCTATGAGTGTGTGTGTGTGTGTGTGTGTGTGTGTGTGTGTGTGTGTGTGTGTGTGTGTGTGGTGTCAAATGGCTTCCTGCAGAAGTCATTTCTTTTAGATCAATTTGATTGCTCTTTGTCCGCAGTTTAAACCGTCTGTCACGGATCGTTTTTGTAGTGAAAGAGAAGACGATTCATCATTTTGCATTTCCGACAGTGTTGTGTATTGTTAGAAAACGGTGAACGCAGTATCATGCATCGTGCAGTGAGAGTGAAATGACTGCATGCCTAGTCTAAAAGGGTGGGTACCGAATCATAACACGTCTGTGGTGTGGGTCAAAGGGCACACAACCTAGCAGTCAAAGACAAACAACATCGCAAAAGAAAACGGTGGCATTGGTGGGTGAGCCAGAGCTGGAGCAGGCACCATTTAACAACAGCTGAGGAAAAAGAAACAGACGGACAAAAAAAAAAAGCATAACAACTCAAAGATGGTCAGAATATTCAGCGCTTTAGCTGACCACATAAGACAAAAGCATTTCGCTGTGACAGATGCGTTTTGTATGGCGAAGCCGTGTTCCTGCGCCTTACGAGATGCCAGAATCTGTCTCAGCCTCTGAGGATTTTTTCTTCTGGCCTTGTTTCCTTATTGTTGTTCATGTATAAGACGAGAGCTCTTGGCAGCACGTCTTCTGCTTCATACTCCTCAGGGAGGAATAAGAGACTTTGTTTCTCTCAGGAACTCTGAGATGGGAGATCATTCAAACAGACGTTTCTGGCTGGGCAGTACTTCATGTTTAGATTTCCATCTTCTGAGGAATATTTAAACCAAAGTAAAAAAAAAAAAAAAAAAGTCACCATCTTTCCGTCGGTATAATGTGCACGTCTTATCGTTTATAGTCCATCTGAACACAAAGCACGTTTTACTACCTAAACACTTATTTTGCTGTACTCATTTTCAAAATCAGCACATTTGAGATGAGGATATGTCACGTAGTTTGTTTTCTTGCACTGCATCAAAGATGTTTTAAGTAATTTCCCTCAAAGTTACCGGTGGTTCCAGAAAAAAGTAAATGTCCATTGCAGTCTGGTTCCAGCCCAGCTGACAAGTATCCATCTCTTGCGGGGAAAAAATATTTTTTTTTATTCATTAAAGTTATATTCTTAACAAGGGTTGAGTATTTACTCAGTCAATGTCACTTGAACACGATGCTATGTTTAATTCAATCAGTAGCTTTAGAAAACATTTAGCATAAGCAACTGCTACAGAATTTATCAGGTTTTGTTTTTAACGTTTCATCGTAAAACGAGAGAGAGAGAGAGAGAGAGAGAGAGAGAGAGAGAGAGAGAGAGAGAGAGAGAGAGAGAGAGAGAGAGAGAGAGAGAGAGAGAGAGAGAGAGAGAGAGAGAGGAGAGAGAGAGAGAGAGAGAGAGAGATCACTTTTAAATATGTGAAATGTCACCTTACACACAGTACCAACAGGTTTTTTTTTAATCGCTACACGAACGTATTCACTGGACTAAGCGTTTGTTAAAACGGTAAACAGAGCAACTGACATCCTGGAGATGCTCGTCGTCATCATTAATAGTTTCAGCAGCTTATCAGTGGGAAGATTTGTGTACTGAGATGGGGTGTATATCTGTGCAATGCTGTCTGAGACCTGCAACAAAACAAAGTGTGTTTGTGATCCATTGTCGAGACCAGCATCACACAATGGACAATTTGAATAATGTAGCTGGCAGAGACATATCCCATTACATGGGAATCAGTTTCAAAGGCGTCAGTTCTAAACCTTAGCAAAATATCCCTGATGTGCTTGCTTTCTTCTTCAGCAGTGAAATACTATTCCAGTGAGAGATAATTTGAAAGCGTATAAACTCTAAATCTGTATTTGTTATCGAGCCAGTTTCAGAGAGAGAGAGAGAGAGAGAGAGAGAGAGAGAGAGAGAGAGAGAGAGAGAGAGAGAGAGAGAGAGAGAGAGAGAGAGAGTTTATAAACAAGGGTGACAGATTCTATTTTCTTTCCCATTTTCTTCTTGCTCTTGGTTGGGTTTACATAAAGAACACGCAAAAGCAATGCAAAGTGAATAAAGAAGGGAAGGCATGGAGCACATGGGCAGATGCAATATGGACCTGAAATATGTAATTGTAGGACAGTCAATATGATGACCATGTCAAACTGCTTCATATATAGTAACCAAGGGAAGTTATACTTAACATGAACAGAAGCAGTTACTTGCCGTGTATTATTTTAGTAGAACGTTCCGAATACGAAATGCCAAGGCTGGTTTAACCGGACAGTTCTGATTCCACGCCATAATCCATTATTTAGAGTATGTTTAACTGGTAAGATTTTTAGCTCAGTGGAAAATTTCTAATAAAATTAACAACATTGAATCCACCATGTGATTAAAATCTACTCCCTGGTTTTCTACCAAAAGACACTGGGCCAAAGTTTTCTTGATGTTACTTTGGTAGTGGTGTGTTTTTTTGCGCATCAAATTTGTAACAATTTTGCTGAGTAATTCCGAAAGTAGATGAACTCAGAACTTAGTTCATGGAGGCTAACAATGTTGAAATATAGATGTGTGTGTGTGTGTGTGTGTGTGTGTGTGTGTGTTGTGTGTGTGTGTGTGTGTGTGGGTGTGTGTGTGTGTGTGTGTGGTGTGTGTGTGTGTGTGTGTGTGTGTGTGTGTGTGACAGAATTTCATTTCTGACAGCATATCAAGGCAGTTCAGCCCTTCCCCCTCCCCCTCCCCACTCACACTATGATGTCATGGCGTATCTGAAGCGGTTTAGTGTGTAAGAACTAATTCTCATGCAGTGTCATTTCCGTTCTGAAATTGAAACTGTCTGACCAACATGCGTATCTAGTTTAAAAAAAGAAATAGTAGATGTCCATTACCCCTCAGAGACTATTCAAAGTAGAAGGACATGCAACAATTCCCTGGATAGCCATACTCAGCAAACGTGTCCATGTTTACAGACTCACAAACCCTCGGACAGGCAGCTAATCTGTCAGCTTTTTCATGCATATATGAACTGGTTCGAACTTTGGCTGTACTGTTTAGAGATTAGGCACGAGAAATATTTGAGATGGAAAGTTAATAGTGTTTCTTTGTTCTCAGTTCTAAAGAAGCCAATAGAGTGAGTACTTATCTCCTGTGAAGCCTTCAGGTAACATCAGCTGAAACAGAGAGAGAGAGAGAGAGAGAGAGAGAGAGAGAGAGAGAGAGAGAGAGAGAGAGAGAGAGAGAGAGAGGAGAGAGAGAGACTCAACACAAAGAAGAGAGACTGATTTGATTTGAGTCAGCGATCTGTGAATAAACTTCCGACAACACGTACCAATGAGAGGCTGGCTCCTCAGTATCGGTAAGGGACTCTACTCTGCAGGCACTGCTAGCAGCGCTGTTCTCCTGCCATCCTTACAGCCTGGCCAGAGGTTATGGAGGTGTTTTCTGCCAAGGCATAAGGGACTGTAGTGTTTGATCCCTTATTGATCAGCAAACATTTTCATTTGAAATGAATATCTGGACGCATTATCCTTAATGTGTTTGAGAGAGAGAGAGAGAGAGAGAGAGAGAGAGAGAGAGAGAGAGAGAGAAGACAGACAGAGACAGAGAGAGAGAGACAGAGATGTTGGTATATCTGAAGAAGTCCCTTACCACTGAGCCTATTTGCACCATCGACTTCATTTCAGGGAGAAGGGGAGTGTGTATGCTCCATTACAATTATCAGCATGTGAGAGTGCATTGATTACAATTGAATCAATTTCCTGTATTGAAACATACTCGTGTGGAACAGATCTCTCTCTCTCTCTCTCTCTCTCTCTCTCTCTCTCTCTCTCTCTCTCTCTCTCTCTCTCTCTCTCTCTGTCTTTGTCTCTGTCTCTCTCTCTGTCTGTCTCTCTCTCTCTGTCTCTCCCTCTCTCTCTAAGAAAAAAACGTTGTGTGTCCACAATATTTGTTTCAGACAAAACGTTTGCCAGTCAATTAATGATGACCACTTGAGTCCGTAAGACAGAATTCTCTCCGTAGCCCCAGGCTTTTAGTTAGGAATGAAGACAGTGTTTCTGTCTGTGCCTGAAGAGTACCGTCCCTTTTCCCCTGTTGAAGAGTCGGCCTGCCATTT
>JADBJO010025840.1:10000-12500 GCA_016801955.1 Conus betulinus
AGAGAGAGAGAGAGAGAAAGAGGTTGGGGTGGGGGCATCTGTTCTATCCAAACAGAGTATCTTTCGATACCGAACATGTTTCAGATGTGATTAGTGCCCTCTCATACGCTGGAATTCAGATCACAGAGCGCATTTTGTAGTGCGATAGGTTTACATCTAAGGATTGCCTCCCTATGTCATTACATACCTTTGTCTTCAGAGGATATCATTTCCCTCTAAGGGACAGAACCTGCTGAAAAATTCACTGAATGAAGTCCACTTATTCATGTAGAGATCTGTGGGGAAAATATGTTTGTATTATTTTATGAATGTCAGTGTTATAGTTGTGGTTTTGTCTTTGTGTTGTTTGTGTCGTTGAAAACGATGCGTTGTTCTTTGAGTTTGATTTAAAACCAGAAATCAAATGACATTGCAATCCACAGATGCCTTAACAGCTGTATAATGCTTGATTAAGGTCGAGCGTAAACCAGGCACTGACAACGATTTATGATAAAAATTCAGGGCCAATTATTTATGAGTAATAAAGCATACTGGAGACATGATAGTGAATCTACACATATGTTGTCTGTAGGCATGCTATACGTCCAATACACAATGACTGAGTCATCGAAAGTCACTAAGAAACACCACACTTGAGTGAAGATAGGCGGTGTTGGTCATGTTGATCATGGATTCAAGCAACCTCTCACTTGATGCTGTACTGAGCTGTTCCCACCAGAGCAGACGCTGCATTGATTATGTAGCAGCATTCAGTGCTGTCTGATGTGAGGCGGCATGCACCGAACAAGACCCCCTACTGCCTATGTGATTGCTTTGCTGACCTTTGGAGACTGCCACAATGTACTGCCACCAACACTTCCTATAAACTTTACCAGTGCAGGAGTTGGCATGAACTCACTCCAGGCTAGATGCACAGGATGCAGTAAGCAACAAGATGCAAAATATATAAACGTGCTCCTAGTTTATCATGAGTACGCGTGAGATATTCCATGAAAAGAAAAAAAAGAACCGTTTTGGGCCGTTACAGCCGTCAGTAACAGATATAACGGTAAAATAAAGCATTTGACATCATCCGTGGCTCATAGCACTCTTTGAGCCTTCCAACAACAGATTATATCTGCCTAAGGTATGGCAAGATCATTGTAATACAGCATACACACTCCCTTCTCACTGAATCAAAGCCAATGGGTCTAAATCCACTGAATAGTCAGGGACCTCTTCAGATATATAAACATCTCTCTCTCTCTCTCTCTCTCTCCTCTCTCTCTCTCTCTCTCTCTCTCCTCTCTCTCTCTCTCTCTCAACACATTAGGGATAATGCGTCCAGATGTTCATTCAGATAAAAAACGTTGCTGATCAATAAGGGAATCAACACCACAGTCCATTGGCAGAAATATCTCATAACCTCAAGCCAGACTGTTAGGTCGGAAGGAGAGAACAGCGCTGCTGGCAGTGCCTGCAGAGTAGTGTCCCTTACCGATACTCAGGAGATAGTCTGTTCTTGATGTGTGCTGTTGGAAATGTATTCACAGATCGCTGACTAAAAGCCACATCTTTGTTGTTGAGTCTCTCTCTCTCTCTCTCTCTCTCTCTCCTCTCTCTCTCTCTCTCTCTCTCTCTCTCTCTCTCTCTCTCTGCTCCAGCTGATAGCTATACTATCTGAAGGCTTCACAGGAGATAAGTACTTACTCAACTGGCTTCTTTAGAAATGGGAAAGAAGAAGAATTATCAACTTTAAAAAAAAAATTACAATTTCTTGTGAATAAGTTCTAAACAGGGCAGGCAAAGCTCAAACCGGTTCAAATATGCATAGAAATTGGAAACAGATTAGCTGCCTCTCTGAGGGTTTGTGAGTCTTTCATGGACTCGCACGTTGAGTGTGGCTAGCCAGGGAATGGTTGCGTGTCCTTCTACCTTGAATGGTCTCTGAGGGGAAATGAACTTCAATTATTTCTTTTAAATCTGAATATGCATTTTGGTTGGATAGTTTCAGTTTCAAAATGGGTGAGAACTTATATAGTGAGAACTTACATAGTTTCAGTTCCAATTTCATCAAGGAGGCGTCACTGCGTGCGGACTAGTCCATGTAAGCTACACCACATCCGCTAAGTTTTGAGACCACACTACGATATGATTGTAAACTGATGGATAAATAAATTAACAACTAAGATGACAGAATTCAAAAAGAGGGTCTCGTGGCAACGACTTAGCAGATGTTGACCTGCGCGATAGCCCAATACACTGGTTAGTCCTTGAGTGCCTGCCTACCTACGACCTTGAGTGCCTACCTAACAACATCCTTTTTTGTTTTGTTTTTGTATGCGTGTGTAGTGAATGTACATATTTGTGTGTGTGTGTGTGTGGGGGGGGGGGGGGGGGGGACAAGCCCACTGTGTGCGTATGTGTGTGCGTGTGCTCGCGCATGCTTGTGTGCGCGTTTGTGTGTGTGTGTGTGTGTGCGTGCGCGCGCGCGGTTGTGTGTGTGTGCAGAAGTGCGCGC
>JADBJO010025840.1:20000-23276 GCA_016801955.1 Conus betulinus
TGTGTTGTTGTTGTTTTTACGGTATAAAGAAGCTTTTATTCTATTGACCCTCATTAAAATATTCATAGTTCGTATTCTGTCTGTCTGTATGGCCTGTTCTGTCCGTCTGACTCTGTCTGTCTGTCTGCCTCCCCCCCCCTCTCTCTCTCTCTATTCTCCTCTTCTCTCTCTCTCTCTCTCTCTCTCCTCTCCTCTCTTCTTCTCTCTCTCCTCTCCTTCTCTCTCTCCTTTCTCTCTCTCCTCTCTCTCTCTCTCCTCTCTCTCTCTCTCTCAATTCTCTCCTAAATGTGTCCACAGTATCATTTTAGACGAGGAAGTTTGTCGATCAATTAATGATCACAACAAATGCCAGTTAGGCCAGGAAATGTCTCTTCATAGCCCCAGACACGACAGGCTTTTTAGCGAAAGAAGAAGGGCAGTATTGTCGGCAGTGCTATTGTAGAGTAGTGGCCCATTTTCCCATTCAAGCAAATGGCCAGACTCTCGTTTCATGTGGGACTTGCGGAGTTAACTGAAGATCGGGGAGACACAGTCATTCTTCCTATCATGAATCTATGCCCTGCCTACCATATAGCATTCCTCTCTCCTCTCTCACAATCTATCTGTACTCTCTGTTCATGTCTTCGTCATCTGTCCTCTGTCTCTCTTCTGTCCTCTGTTCTCTCTCCCCTCGCCCTTCGTTCCTCGCTCGCTCTGTCCTCATCTCTCCTCTCCTCCTCCCTCGCCTCACTCTATTCTCTTCTTTCCCCCCTCTCCACGTCCTTCTGGTCGTCGTCTCATCCCGTCCTCCTCCTCCTCATCCTCCTCTTCCTCCTCCTCCTCTCTCTCTCTTCTCCCCTCTCTCTCTCTCATCTCTCTTCCCCCCCCCCCCCCCATAGAAATAATACGGTTGAAAGTTAGGGTAGTAATACATGTAGTTTCTTGAAAACCATTAGATAAGGTCCTTTAGTATGAGGCTTAGTCTCTCTGAAGTTTCCGTATAATCTCTCCACGAAACCAAAAGACCATTCTGTAAGTATTTTAAATGTTCGAAGGATATTTTGGCAAAAGTAAACTCAGGCTACATTTTTCTTTACGTGCTCCATGTTCAGATTCATCCACTCTGGTGATATGGCTCAGAAATTGGGGGCTTTGTGAGACTTAGGAATAAATGGGTAAAACAATATTTCGTTCCTGGAACGTTTTTGGTTTGTGCATTAGGGAAAAATAAAACACCACGAGGTGAGAAGGGCTTTGGGAGTGTTGATTTTGTATCCTACAATATTGGCCCTTCTACAGACCATGTCTTTTATATCATTTCTTGTTCGTGATCCACGAAAAAGTTAACCTGTCTTCTTATATCAGAATTTTTCTTTCTTTCCTCCTGACCTGAGTTCTCAGTGATTCATTTTCAAACCCGTTTTTCGTCATGTGTTGTCGTTGTTGTTGGTTGTTGTTGCTGCTGTTGTTGATGCTGCTGTTGCTGATGATGATGCTGTTGTGTTGTTGTGTGCTATGTCTGCTGGCTGCTGCTGAGGCTGCTGTTGCTGCTGTTGTGTGGTTGTTGTGGTGTTGTTGTTGCTGTTTGTTGTTTTCTGTTGTTACTAATTGTTGACGTCGTCATCATTGTAGTCACCTGGTAGGTAGTAATAGTATTAGCAGTAGTAGTTAAGTGGTATAGTAGGTAGTTGTAGTAGTCAGTTAGTAGTAGTAGTAGTAGGAGGAGGAGGAGTAGTAGTAATAGTAGTAGTAAGTAGTAGTAGTAGTAGTAGTGTAGTAGTAGTAGTCGCCGTAGTAGTACCCGTAGTAGGACGCTAGGAGTACTTTCTTCTGACTAGAAGGTAAAACAGGAGGCAGTAGTAAAATGTGGGGAGTCTCCTTCACGGGATCAAGACAGACGTCACTTGAAAACAGAACGGAGAAGAGGAGCAGAACGACAGAACAAATAGACAGACAGACAGACAGGACAGGACATAGGACTCAGAAAGCAAGACGGAGGGAGAGAGGGGGGGGAGGGAGGAGAGAGAGAGAGAAAGGAGAGGGTTTAGAGAGAGAGAGGAGGGAGAGGGGGAGAGAGAGAGATCAGAAAGAGGGGAGAGAGAGGAGGAGATAGAGAGAGAGAGAAGAGGAGAGGGAACTATGTTTGAGGATCGGAGAGAGATCAGTGCAAGATCTAGATAGAGGGGAGAGGGGGAGTTGAGGAAAGGCTAAGAGAGACCAGAGTTTGCCAACAAAGAGCGAGAGAAGAGGAGAGGAACATAGTCCCAGAAAAGCAGACGGAAATTAGGAAAAAGATAAGGGAAAATCAGGGGAGAAAACTGGTTCTAGAGAGAGAGAGTCGAGAGAGAGGAGAGAGATGGAGGGAGGAGGAGGACGAGAGAGAGGGAGAGGCGAGAGAGAGGAGGAGAGAAGACGGAGAGAGAGGGATAGGAGAGAGGTTGAGAGAGAGTTTTGAGTTCGAGGGGGGGAGAATGTGACACCGAGGGGGAGTAGAGGGCTAAGCAGACAAAGAAGGTAGCTGTACAGTTTAGGTATGCACTTCTTCCCTGACATTGTGCCAATAGACAAAACGGAACTTAAGTTTATGCTCTGGCTGTTGCCCACCCCCAGGACATATAATTCCTATTCACCATCAGTCTGTGTTTGTTTCATCGAAAAAGAAACCATCGCTTGCAATTATTCAATCATTATCCCAACCCACTGACTTTTGAGTCGAAACCTTACAAAGTTGTCTGTGTGCCTTTAATCTCGCGCCTCTTGGGCAGACAAAAAAAGAAAAAAGAACACGGTACCGTTTCTTGGTAGCATGTTCTCAAATTGAAATTTCAAGATGCGGAGGTGCCCAGTTACTACGCATTCGTGTTCATGCAAAAACACAACCCGTCTTTAAATATTCAGGCAAGAACATTATAACCTTTGACTCTTTCCATCTCCTATCGAATACAAACTACACTATTTCCCGTCCAGAGAGAGAGAGAGAGAGAGAGAGAGGGAGAGAAGAGAGAGAGAGAGAGAAGTGAGTGAGAGTGAGAGTGAGAGACAGAACAGACAAGACAGCAACAGACAGACAAGACCGGCAAAAAAAACAACAGACAGCCATACATGACCAGAGAACTGGATACAACAGGGTGCCTTTCCTTCATATATAAAATACCATCTTATACGGTTACAGACATTCTACTCATATTTCTTCCTGAGTATGTCCCGTTTGCCTGGCACAAGAGCGTGACTATATGAGCATTGTTCTTGTCGAACACATAAATTCAACAGACCAAGCATTAGCATAATGTGTGTTAT
>JADBJO010025841.1:0-23275 GCA_016801955.1 Conus betulinus
CTTTTTCTTTTTTGAACAAAATTCGGTCTCCTCTCAGCATCTCCAGCGCTGACTACCTACAGGCACCTGTTGCTGAAAACTTGTAATTCTTACCTTAAGGCTGAACAGAACTTGCTAGTTCTTGGTAATCTGGCCCTTCCGACTCAAAACATGCTGACAGCGTGTTGGGAGAGAGTCATAGAGGGAGGAGGACTTGCCACATGTTCTCGATCACATTTAGATCTGACTTTGAGGGGGCCAGAAAAACACGGGAATTCTTTGCTGTCACTTCCAGGTCTGACTGTGAGCCGAGCGGTGAATAGAGGCATTGTCATCTTGCAAGTACAAACGTTTGTTTGGGTAGTGGTCAGCAACATATGGCAGAAAGTTGTTTTCCAGCACATCAGTATACTTCTGAGTGTTCATACTGCCTTCCACGAACACCAGTGGTCCAGCTCTGTCATACGAAATGCATCCCCATACTATCAGTTTCAATGTAGTCTTTGAGCTAAGATGGATGCTACACAGAGAAAGCACTGACCAATTCTATTCGACTTTCCTCCATAGTTTTTTCACGTCCATTGGATTTGATCACAATGGTCATTTCATCACTGAAAATTACATTCTTCCTCTGATCGTTCACAGTCCAGTGAAGTTTCCTCCTACAATGTTACAGCCGCTTCTTTCTGTTCACTTCCTTGATGACTAGTCTCTTCACTGGGGGTTGCTTTCAGCAGCCAGGTCCACACAGATTTCGCTTGATGATTGTCTTTTGGCTGACTTCAACAGAGGTTGAGGCAGAAATTTCAGACACTGTGGCAGCTCTGTTCCATTTTACGATCTTTGACAGTGCAGCCATGCACCTGTTTGTGAACACTCTGGGTCTGGGCCTACCACTCCTGGGTTTGTTTTCTATTGTTTTTCTATCACAATAGCTCTTGTAAACTTGACCGATGGTTGACCTGTTCAAGTTCAACACATTTGCCACCTCAGACACCTGAAGCCTCTGGTCTATCAATGACACAATGTATTTTTTTTTTCGTCTCCTCTGTGAGCTGTTTGTCTGCTGATACCATGCCAGATCTAATGACAAATCGCAAACATGAAACGACAGTTCAACGATTTTCTTTACTTCACCCTAAAGAGTAAACTTGTGAAAATAATGTCAGTGGTTTTCGGCACACGAACATGTCACCAACACTGAAATATTGGCTAGATAATCAAGTTCACACAACCGCTTCAAATCTGTCCGCCATTAGAGGGGGCAGGCTTTTGTCCCTTTACCTGTACATTTGCATAGTGTTCTCTCTGATTTTGAATTTATGTTGCATAAGAGACTTTTTTTTTTAATTGTGGTCTTGTCAGTTCAGCTGTCTTTTGTTGTTCTGTTGTTGTTGTTGTTTGTTCAGAACAAGCACTGCTAAGTAAAACCAAAATAACTCACTGAGCTGCAGTTCAGTGTTCAGTATCCCCTGATGGGTCACATGAGAAGTGAACTCGTGTAGGTATTGATTGCCCCTTTGGCATTGCTCAGTGACTGCTGCATAGACTGGGAATGTGCATGGGGTGATGCTGTAATCAGGGGAGCCAGAATTTTTACTATTATTATTATTATTATCATTATTATTATTGTTATTATTATTACTATCATCATCATTTATTATGAGAATGATAACAACTACAAAAATCACAATAACAATGATGATGATAATCATAAGAATAATGGTAGTGATTAATCATAACTATGATAATAATTATCATTAGCATTATTATTATCATTATTATCATTTTAATTATCATTATTATGAGTGCATCTTGTCCTTAGTTTGAGACCAAGCTCTGACTCTGAGTGCTTTACAAACCACAGTTCCCTTTACATGACCAGCTGCCTGCTGGCACTAAATTCATTCATTTCCTGCATCATTCAGTCTGTCACTTTGTGGCCGTCTACCAGTTTTTTCATTCATGTATTTTCACTCTTTTGGTGCATGCTGTGTGTGTGTGTGTGTGTGTGTGTGTGTGTGTGTGTGTGTGTGTGAGATCCATATCAATGGCCAAACTGCCTTCTCTTTTGAACATTGGTGATAGATTTTTACGCCTGTGCATGCATTCACACAGGTGGAACTTTGGTTGATGGTCTCATTCATGTATAGGATTTAAGCTAAGGGGAAAAGAAGTCAGAATCCATGTTAACTCCAGAGGAGAAGTCCCCCTGTACTGAAGCGCTCCAGCAGACATTGGAAGCTGCAATCCCAGCACCAGCAGGATCACTAGTCTGGCACTGTACTGACTGAGCTTACTCTGGCCAAAATGGAATTTACTGGCATGTGTTACAGCAATGCCACAGAGCCACTGAAGGGCACAGAGAATTATGATGACACAGTAAGTAATAATGATTTTATTAATGCACGTTTCAACATTTTTCGTTTTTTTCTCCAGCTTCAATTTATCATAGTAGATTGATCTCAGTGTTACTTAGACTCTCTTTTTTTTTTTTCTGGCAGACAAAACGAGATGGCAAGTCTGAAAAGGGAGTGGTCTATCTTGGCCATATACCTAATGGGTTCTTTGAGCCACAGATGAAAGAGTTTTTCGGACAGTTTGGTCGCGTCACAAGACTGCGACTGTCCCGAAGCAAAAAGGTGAGCTTTTTTATCTTCATTTTGTTTATTGTCATTATTCAGTGGTTTTGTTTTCTTTTTTTCTTTGTTTTTGATTTTTTTTTTTCATTATTATTTATATAATGCTTTTTTTTCTGTTGAAGAGGCTAATAGTTTTATTTAGTTTTGCATATTGGTTTGAATCAATCTCTCTTTAATCTGATCTCTGCTTCTGTTCTCTCTGTCTGTGTGTCTGTCCCCCTCTCTCTCTCTCTGTCTCTCTCTCACTCTTTCTTTTACCTCAGGGTTTGTTATATACAATCGCAGGGTGTGATTTTAGACTTTTTCATGGTACGGAGATGTTTCTCATATTCAGATATATACAGTGTTGTCACAGATCTTTATCAAATATTTTGTGGCAAATGTTGAATAATTGGAACAGTTCATAAAAGGAAATGGCTAGGATTGCACCCCATTACTCCCCTGAAGTTGGAGTGTGGCTGCCCATATGACAGGGTAATCAAAAACGGTCACACACACGTAATGTTCTCATCCCCAGCTGATGCATTTGTTACTTTGTACTATAGCGTTCACACTTCAATACTTTGGCTGTTTGGATGATCCCTGGAGTCTTTTGTTTTAGCCAGGGTACAACAACAACAACAACAACACCCCATTACTGATGCATTATCAATAAAAATGAAAAGAGACATATACCCTTTGACGAGGCGATACCCTTTTTTTTTTTCTTTTTTTTCCCCCCAAAATTCTGACTGGCATATTCTCTTTGAAAGCACCCAGCTGATTCGATTTCATCTGTGTGACTGCCAGTCATGAGCAGAGTCTGTCTCCACACTTAAAGCATGACCAAGATATCCAGTGGGCGCACCAGCTCAGCAAACATAGCGCGCCATGTTTCAGTTCTCATGTCTGTGTGCTGTATGTATGCCACACACCAGGCATACAGAGTTTACTAACTGCAGTCGTTTTTGTAGAGAGAGGAATTAGTCTTATGTAAAGAAGAATTGCAGGATTGCTGTGAACTAGTAGTTAATTTCAGTAATACTGAATGTGTACAAGTCATTTTCTGATGGGAACCCTACCGCTTGTTGTGAGTTAACCAGACATTTCCAGAATGGACACCTGTGGCTAGAAATTGTGCACATTATGGATGCACCGATCTGAAACTTTTTGTTTTGATTTAGTCAGTATATTCTTTAAGTAAGTTACAGCATTTTGATGTTGTCTAAAATCTAAGGTTTCTGGGGCATGGCATAATTATTTTGATGAGATCTGAAGTCCAGTTGGCTTTGAAAACTTGTCATTAAGTAATCTGAAAAAGTTTGTTTCTGGCTTGTATCTTAAGTTGTAACCACCCTTTAGAGATCTGAAATGTGTGAGACATTGATAACTCTGTTATGAAAGGGAGGCCAGGTCACTGAAATGTGTGAGACATTGATAACTCTGTTATGAAAGGGAGGCCAGGTCACTGAAATGTGTGAGACATTGATAACTCTGTTATGAAAGGAAGGCCAGGTCACTGAAATGTGTGAGACATTGATAACTCTTATGAAAGGGAGGCCAGGTCACTGAAATGTGTGTGAGACATTGATAACTCTTATGAAAGGGAGGCCAGGTCAAAAGGCAGCATGATCTCTGTCACCAGGTCGGGAACACAGAAGTCAGAGTCCAAGTATCCATTAAATTTGATTCCAAAGGTGTGTAAAATGAGAGTTTAACAGTTGAAACAAATGTAAACAGAGGCCGCCATGCTGGATTTGTTGTGACATCACTTTGTTACACAGAACTGACAAAGGCGTGTAAAACGGGGCTCTCTTTTAAAGAATTGTGTGGATGAATGACCTGCGAGTTGATTTTAACGTGGTGACAGCCCTGATATGGCCCTTTGCGGTCGGCTGGGCTATAAGCAACATTATCTTATCTTATCTTAAACACGGGGCTCAGCCTCCGTGGATGATAGCAGAAAAATGAAGCACTTGTTGCCCAGACTTGCTACAGATCGACACATTGAAAATAGTATTTGGAACTGCCCCATATGATTGTAATCCTGATTTTATAGATGAAGAGCTACTAGGAGCCTAAGAGGTAGCTAAACTGTTCTTGTACATGCTAAACAAACAATCTGCAGAAGCGATCTTCATACACAAGGTGTGCAGTACTCCATTAACAAAACAATCTGCAGAAGCGATCTTCATACACAAGGTGTGCAGTACTCCATTAGAAGTCCACTCATCATGACACTTCCACATTTCCCTAGGACACCACGTCTGACACATTGTGATCACAGTGTATTCATTCAGTTTATGAGTTAGGAAAGTGTAAGACACTTTTCTTAACTGCTGGTTTACTTGGTTGGTTGAGCACTTTGCACCATGCTGGTCGGTTTTGTTGACCAGGACTGAATGGAGACTGTGATATCACCTTTTTTGGGAACCAGTTTTGAATGCATCGTTGGGAAGCGGCAATATGTCAGTGCCCTTGCAGTTGAAAATGAGCCTATAAAGTTACATGAGATTAGGTGTTTGTTTTTTTTTGCAAGCAGTATGATTGGGCCAGTTTGTTGGCCGACTTGATGCCTCCTGTAAATGAATAAAAGAGGTGATATATACAGCGCACCTTTATTAGTGTTAGTTTAAGCTGATTTTTTAAGGTCACCAGTTGCTTGTGGAGTCAGATTTGACAGCTTGAAACCTTGTTTGTTCACCGAGTAGTGAATGGGCACCTGGCCCAGGTCAAGGGAAGGTGTAGGCGGCACAAGGGAGGATGGGCTTGCCTTCTGTCATGCCATGCCTTGGTCAGGGTCTGTCTCTGGCAGTTCACTGCTTCTAGTGATGCTGGCTGTGGGACTTCAACGTTTAACCTTTTTATGCCAGCAGTATGTTGAGGAGGAGAACAAGAATGTATCATAACCATGTTGCAAATAATGGACCACAGTCGTTTTCTCAATTTCAGACAGGGCGTTCTAAAGGCTTTGCCTTCATAGAATTCCAGCACAAGGAAGTGGCTGAAATTGTGGCGGCCACCATGAACAACTACCTCATGTTCATGAGGCTCCTGAAGTGTAAGCAGAGCTATTCTTATCTATTTTTTTTTTTTTTTTTTTGTTTGTTGTGTGTGTGTGTGTGTGTGTGTGTGTGTGTGTGTGTGTGTGTGTGTGTGTGTGTGTGTGTGTGATTTGCTTGACATGTTCCAAACTTCCAGGTCAGTAATAGACAGCCAGACGTACCACCCACAAGTTCAACTTTGGCACAGATGTTTGAGTAAAGCTTAATAGTGGATGTTGTTTTATGTCTTATGTTGGAGTGAATAAAGCCTAATAGTGGATGTTGTTTTATGTCATATGTTGGAGTGAAAAAAGCCTAATAGTGGATGTTGTTTTACGTCATATGTTGGAGTGAATAAAACCTAATAGTGGATGTTGTTTTATGTCATATGTTGGAGTGCATTGTGGCTGACCCCTGTGGTCACTGACTTTAAAAGTTGAATTTTAAAATCAGAATATCGATCCAGACTCAAATGCCAACTCTTACAGCTTTGTCATATCCCTTCAATTCTCACTAATGACTGATGTCATGACTTGTTTAATTCAGTGATGCCAGGGCTGCTAGATCATGCACAGTTGTGTTGTATGGAGTGCCCTCTGCCCTGCCATTATTGTTTTGGTCAGTGACAGTCACACTTGATTCGAAATGGAGAAAAAGTAACCCTTTGCTGGCTTGAGGCCTAGAGTCAGATGGCAGCTTGCCTCAAAACTGATGTTGGTGCAGACTGGACGCTCAGAATTGACCAGTTGGCATTACTCTTCAGAGAGTAAGTCCACATTGAATTCCCCTTCCTGCCATGTATACAGAGAAATACTCTCACTCATTGACAACTTGGCATTACTCATCAGAGAGTAAGTCCACTCTGAATTTAAAAAAAGCAACAAACAAACACACAATAGGAAAAAAAAAAAAAAAACACAGGAAGGGGTTTTGAATGCTAAATACATCAGATTTTAAGATCGAGCGAAAAAAATGCTCAGAAAAATACGTTTTTTTTACAGAGAGCAAGTGTCAAAATATTTTTTTCCCTTTAAAAGAAAACAAAAACTGGGAAGTCTTACTGTGCTACTATTCAGCTGCTGGAGGCAAAACTGCTGCGGCAGGTTTTTTTTTTACCCCATTGATAGTTTGTGGGATGCGCAAGTGAAGAGGTAGAAAAAAAGTGGACCAGCATTGCTGGTCATCAGGTAGTGGTGTATGTGCTCTATTTGTATGTTAACAGTGTGTGTGCTGCGAGGCTGAACAATGCTGTACACCTGTGTTTCAGGTGAATTTGTGCCCCCAGACAATGTCCATCCTGACCATTCAAGGGGTGCAACAAAATGTTCTCAGCCCCCAAAGCAGCTGAAGTGGCAGCGCGGCGCCACAACACAACAAAATCCAAAAAAGCTGAGTTGAGATCCAGGAGCCGTCAGACGAAAAAATTAAAGAAACTGGCCAGTCTAGGCATCCATATGGACTTCAGCCAGGAAGAAGAGGTGAGTTTGTGTTTATTGTGACGTGGCACTCGGTGTTTTTCCCAGGGGGATGGATGTATGTTTAAAGGTGAGCGTGTCACTCAGAATGGTTTCCCAGGAGGATGATGTGTGTTTAAAGGTGAGCGTGGCACTCAGAATGGTTTCCCAAGGGGATGGATGTGTGTTTAAAGGTGTGCGTGGCGCTTAGAATGGTTTCCCAGGGGGATGTGTGTTTAAAAGGTGAGCATGGCACTCAGAATGGCTTCCCAGGGGGATGGATGTGTGTTTAAAGGTGAGCATGGCACTCAGAATGGCTTCCCAGGGGGATGGATGTGTGTTTAAAGGTGAGCATGGCACTCAGAATGGCTTCCCAGGGGGATGGATGTGTGTTTAAAGGTGAGCGTATCACTCAGAATGGTTTCCCAGGGGGATGGATGTGTGTTTAAAGGTGAGCGTACTGAGGGATGGAAGGAGGGAAAGAGACATGATGGGAACAGACGGGTAGTGATGATGATCATGCACATGGATATCTCTGAAGAACTGCTTCATTCTTGGATGCTGCACACAACCAGCTGCTGCCTGCCTGTGTCTCAGAGAATGGTATGAGGATGGACAACGTTTTATGCTCTTCAGATTGCTGGTACTGGTCAGTGCACCATCATAGTGCTCATCCTCCCTGCCATACACATGTGGCACAGAAAAGTAGAAGATAGACTGGGACAGTCTGAAATAGAAGATAGACTGTGAGAGTCAGAAATAGAAGATAGACTGTAAGAGTCAAAAATAGAAGATAGACTGAGAGTCAGAAATAGAAGATAGACTGTGAGAGTCTGAAATAGGAGATAGACTGTGAGAGTCTGTCCCCTCATCCTTTTGCAGCTGATGTTGATGACATGATGCTCTCTCTTTGGGAATGTCAGACAAGAATTCTGAGAAGTGATCACATGACCACTTACAAACACGGCAAGCTGTTCAAAACTCTGCTCTACTTTAGACTCAAAGTTCAGTGAGAAAAGCGAGGCTGTCATACCATCAGGGATCAAGCAGTCCTAAACAGCTGCTGAAAGTGAGACCATTTCCAGACACCTGTGTCGGTGGAAAGTGGCTGCACTGTGTCAGTGGAAAGATAGGTTGGGCAAGAGCGTTGCTGCCAAGACTAAGTTGAACGTTTTCATGTTCTTGTGTTCATCAGTGGCCAACAGCTTGCTGATGGTTCTGCCGGTGTGCAGGGGGTTGCTTGAACAGTGCAATGCAGTGGGTGCAGGCAGGGAAGACAGAAGCCGCTAACAGTGGTGCCTGCTGTTCTGGAATAGCCCTGTTTGTCACTGGAAAATGTCAGCATTGACGACAGTGGTGCCTGCTGTCCTGGAATAGCCCTGTTTGTCACTGGAAAATGTCAGCATTGACGACAGTGGTGCCTGCTGTCCTGGAATAGCCCTGTTTGTCACTGGAAAATATCAACATTGATGGCTGTTCCAGGTGTTATGGTTGTGGATCGTGTGTCAACATTGACCGCTGTTCCAGGTGTTACGGTTGTGGATCATGTGTAAATGGAAACAAAGAAAATCTCTCCCTGAAAAAAATGAATGCGTTTTTCACAGGTGGTCAAAGCTGATAGTAGAGGGGAAGTCTTAATTCAAACACTGAGCATATGCGTATTGGACAAAGCTGATAGTAGAGGGGAAGTCTTAATTCAAACACAGAGCATATGCACATGAGACTGAGACCGGCTGTGGAAGTCTGAGTAAAGAGAAAGTCCTGTTCACTGCACAGACAGCGAGTTGTAGCAAGATGTGTCAGACTGATGGAGTTTGATTAATTACACATACCGTACCGTGGCTCATAATGCAGTAAACAACAGGGGTTTGCTATCCCTGCCCATACATGGTAAAGTCCCTGTACGGACAAGAGACCTGAAAGGGCATGCCCAGATCATTCCTCTTTTCTTGGCAGCCATTCCCGTTAGCTTCATATGGTCTGAGCTGCTAAGTATTTTTTATATATTTTATTTTTTTTCTCACTATTGGTTGATTGTTGCTGCTGATTTTGGTGTTCTTGTAAGACTGATGGAGTTTGATAGTGTACACTGCATAAAAAGAAAAGAAAAAGGGAAATCAATGCCGCAAGTACATGTACATCTGCACCACAATACATGTGGAAGAATATAGCATGTTTCTGAAAGTTCTGTACAATTTCAGTTTCTTCCTGATTTTTACGTCGTCTGCTCCAGAGAGAAACATTTGGGGTCAGGCATGTCTGTAGCACAAAATTGACAGGATGATGTTCCAGTTTTAGCAGGGGGATGAGTGGGAATGGGAGTGGGTGCACGGGTATTTTCACACCTCCAGCTGAACCAAGCTGGCTACCAAAGGTCTGGCATTTGCTATTGGTGCAGCAGACTCTCAGGGATTTGGCCTGGTAATCTGGCTGGGTTATTATTGAAATTATGCAGAATTATTGAACTATGCAGTCCATACAGTCTGGAACCTGAATGTTTTGAACCTGATTCATGCATATTCTCACGTCTCTTAATAGCTCCATGTAGGCTGCAATGATGTGTCAGTAAAACTTTGGCATAATTTATAGGTCGACTGAACAGCAGCTTTTTCAGGTGTTTGAAATATTTTGGACAAGTCACCATGGGCTTACTGCATTTCTGTAAAGTAAACACACAGAATTCAGCTGTAGGCAACAGAACTTTTGCCACAGACAGCCTCACTGGCTGCAAATGACATGCACTGGGCTGTAACATGAATCAGGGAGCTGAGCACAGTGTGAATTGGGTTGTAACATACACTAGGGGATTGTGAATCACATGCATTGGGACGTAAGTTTAACAGGAATTACGGGGCTGCAAACATCATGGATTGGGTTGTAGGCAGCATGAGATGAACCAGCAGATCTGTTGAAGATTGTCTAAAGGTTAAAGTATGTGTCCCTACCAGGTGTAGGATCATCTAAAGGTTTAAGTATGTGTCCCTACCAGGTGTAGGATCGTCTAAAGGTTAAAGTATGTGTCCCTACCAGGTGTCGGATCGTCTAAAGGTTAAAGTATGTGTCCCTACCAGGTGTGGGATGGTCTAAAGGTTAAAGTACGTGTGTCCCCACCAGGTGTGGGATTGTCTAAAGGTTAAAGTATGTGTCCCCACCAGGTGTCGGATTGTCTAAAGGTTAAAGTATGTGTCTCCACCAGGTGTAGGATTGTCTAAAGGTTAAAGTATGTGTCCCTACCAGGTGTAGGATTGTCTAAAGGTTAAAGTATGTGTCTCCACCAGGTGTAGGATTGTCTAAAGGTTAAAGTATGTGTCCCCACCAGGTGTCGCAGTCCCCGGTGCCTGAGGTGGTGAAGACACCTGGAGGCAAGTTCCAGGTGCTGAAGGAGGATGCCTCAGACATGGAGGTCACCTTTAAAACTCCCCCAGGATCTGTTAAGTCCTCCCGTTTGCCAGCCAGCCCAAAGCAAGAAAATCGCCGGCAAAGAAGCGTGTCAAACGCTTAAAAAAATGAAAGGGTGTCAGCATATGAAGTACAAGTGTTTGTGTGTGTGTGTGTGTGTGTGTGTGTGTATGTGTGTGTGTGTGTGTGTGTGTGTGTGTGTGTGTGTGTGTGTGTGTGTGTGTGTGAATGTCAGTTTTTTTGGTTGGTTGGATGGTGTTGTACCAGTCTGGAAGAAGATTGATTGAAGAGTATATTGTTTAGGTGGTGAGGAGGGAGTGTTTGTTACAGCCCGTTTAAGAGAAATGAAGCAGTGGGATTCCACTATTGTAGGTATTTTTCAGGCAAAAACACATGTTAGCATGGTTCATGTAGTCTCTGGAGTCTGGCTTTCCTTCTTTATTGCCTCTGTCCTCTTCAGTAAGCACTAATGTGTGTTTGGGAAAAGTGTTATGCACAGTGTTGCACGCACTGTGACCAAACTCGTAGAGACACTGTGACCAAAATTTGTAGAGACAACTTGTTCTTTACAGTTTACCCAATTTTGGGTTAGCCTACTTTCAGCTCAGCCAGATAATGCTCTTGAGATTAATCAGTCTATTCATGTTCGGTACATAGTTTGGCATATCTCATCTGAGATGCATTTATGTGGGTATAATTCTGTATGATTGACTTTCTTGTATATAATTTTTTCTGTCACGATAAGATTTAGTAAGTTCCTGATCATTTTGCTTCTAAATTTGTTTTGTTTCTACCTGCAGCGGTACAGGTTGTTATTGTTGTTTTTCAGTACAGGATCTTTCGCACACTGGTGTGAGTTACTGACTTGCATGACTGAAATTGTTAGTGGGCAGGTGTCATGAATACCATGTAGCGCTGCAGGATACTCTTGCTGATAATGTGGACTTACTGGAATGGATTCACAGTTTACCTGAAAGCTCGTTTCTTTCTCACTGTGGCTGTGTCGCTGTACTGATATGCAGTCTGTCATGGTTTGACTTGAAAGAATGTTTTGCTGATTGAAAGATGAGCATACTCTCAGACTGGTGCAATGTCTCTCTGAAAGTTGGTATTTGGTGTTGTAGATGTGACCACAAGCACATGCATATGACTGTGTGTGTGTGTGTGTGTGTGTGTGTGTGTGTGTGTACGCAGAACTGTTGATCAAGAAGTGTCAATGATAATGGTTTACTGGTTGAAATAAATTCCTGAAAGTGAAATGTAAACAACTTGTGTGGTCCCTTTTTTCCTTACATATTCATGTGGCATTGACTGCATTTTTCCTGTATAGCACATATCTGAAATTGGATGCAAAATTTTGGGTTCATCTTATTAGTAATTTGAAGTGAGAATGAAAAGCAATGCATATATATTTCATGGACAAAAATGAGACAATTTTTCATATTTTTTTTATATACATTGTCAGTCTGGATATTTTGCATTCTTTCTCCCCCCCCCCCCCCCCCCCCCCCCCCCCCCCCCCCCCCCCCCCACCCTTACAGGGTATATGGGCGAGCTTGGAACATCCTTTTTTTGTTCTGTGTGCTCTGCGATCTGTCTTGTCATTTCTGCTAGGCGTGAGTGTGTCGTAAGCAGTATTCTTTTGGAGTTATGGTCGTCTGTTTCTTTCAACAAGAGTTATCCTGCTTGTTCTTTAATTACCGTTTACTGTTCCCCGTCTCATTTACGATTTCCTTTCATACCAATCAAACTGAGGCTACTTGTATTTGTTACTGTTCATCTGTGTGTTTCGGTTGACTCAATTCAAGATCGAACACTGTACCACTCTTGAGTAAATGTAAATTTGTGTTTGTCCATTTCTCCAGTTGTTGCTGTGTAGGTGTGCCAGGCACAGGGTATACAGGAAAGCTTGGAACATCCTTTGCTGGGGGATGTCTCCTTGTTTGTTCTGTGCACTCTGTCATGACTCTCTCTTGTCAGTACTGTGAGGTGTTTTGGGTGTCTTAAGCAGCGTTCATTAGGAGTTGTGGGCGTTTTTTTAAATTCATCAAGGGAGCAAGAGTTACCTTACTTGTTCCTCAATTACTGTATACTGTTCCCGGCCTCCGTTAAGATTTCCTTCATTTTCGGACGGACTAATGAGGGCAGGTTAATAGAGTGTATTGTGTGAAAGACAGGATATGAGTGAGTTCATGGAGACTGTTGTTGGATGGATGTGATGTGGGCATTTCTCACCACGCCTTGGCACAACAGAATATGTTTTTCTCCATATTTTGTTCCTGCCCAAAATAATGCCCCAATAACATGCTCACACATCAGATCATTCATTCATTCATAACACAAGACACTATCGACTCAATTTCTTCTGATTTTTCCAGTCAACTGATGGAAAATCAAAGTTTAATGCCAAGTGCAAATCAGAAAAAAGGGAGAAAAAAAGCAATCACATACTATATGATCTACATACCATGTCGTGTGAACCCATTGGAAATATTCATCCATTCGATTTTATGACTGAAAAAATAAAAATCTAAGCCATGTGCTGATGAGAATGGAGAAAAAAAAAAAAAGAGGTGGATATGACATTGTATGAAACCCAAACAGCATCACATGAAAGCATGGGCAAGATTTGTACATCAAAGAAGAAAAATGATGAACACTGATCACCAAAAATATTGCACAGTATACAAAATGGCTACAAGAAGACAGATCAGCCACACTGTCTTGATAATTATTTAGTTGTGGCCAAACTGGACGTTGTCCTACTGTCTCGGAGTTTCTTTGCACTCTTTTCTCTCTTTACACACATTCCCGTTCCTCATCCAATTCATCCCTTTTAAGACTAACCATGTTTTTGGGGGGTCACTCTTTATTTCTTACCCTCACCATCACCATTTATCCAACACGAACGTGACAGGCATGTGCACAAGCCTGGTAATTTGTGTCACTAGAGTTTGGACATGCTACCTAGGACCCTCCTGCGTGAATACAGCGAAAGGGAAAAGCATGAAGAAATGATGCATCTGTTGAACAGTTGTAACATCTGCACTTGCTGACAAGCTTCATCATCATGCTTCCTAGGTCACACACACACACACCCACACCCCACACACACACACACACACACACAAGGTGATCACACACACACACACACACACACACATTAAAGAACACACACACACAAACACACACACACATATATATATATATACGAACACACACATACACATGTGCACAAATACACACACACACATGTGCACAAACACACATTCACAAATCCCATACCCTTCCCTCCCTGCCCTGCACTCTACACAAGAGATTTTTTCTTTTCTTTCTTTTTTTTTTTTCTTTTGTTTGCAAACTGGTTCCATCAGGGATTTTTTCACCCCTTTTTGTGGAGGTAGGAGATGGTAGTGGGGAGGGGAGCACAGTATTATCTGTTACTAACGATCATTAATACTTTTGTTATTGTGCAGTTAACCTTTCTGAAACACAAACAATAAAAACATCACTGTTTCACAAATATATTTGTGCCTATACAATACCACCAATGGTAAAAATATATTCACCACAATATACACACACAAAGCCCGGCGTTAAAAGAGAAATGGCTCTGAAGCCTGTTGGCCATGTCCTCATCTGCTACCCTACCATGACAACAGCTACTACTACTATGGTTACCGTGAACAAGGCCCAAAAGATCATTTTTGGATGTAAAATGTGTTCAACACACCAAGCTTCTTGAACAGTTTTCGCCATTCTGAGGTCACAACAGCTTTGAAATCCCTTGCATGTTTCTTCTCTGAAAAATCCCCACTTCACTCCCTCCCTTACTCCAATCTTCCCTTCCAAGCTCTATTCTGTGCTCACCCCTATATACACCTCCCCTTCCCTTCCTCACCTCTATATACACCTCCCCTTCCCTTCCTCACCTCTATATACACCTCCCCTTCCCTTCCTCACCTCTATATACACCTCCCCTTCCCATCATCACCTCTACATACACCTCCCCTTCCCTTCCTCACCTCTATATACACCTCCCCTTCCCATCCTCACCTCTACACCTCCTCTTCCCTTCCTCACCCCTACATACACCTCCCCTTCTAATCCTCTTTCCCATGTACATTTCTCCTCCTCCACCCCCAGTGACTATCACAACGACATCATAACTGTCATTTCAAACTGACAAAGCCAGTCTCTCGGTGTCGATCACACTTCATTCATGACGGTATATTCTACTTTTGATCATTACACCCCAGCCGACCACACACACTCTTTTCACGGCTGTCAAACTCGCATTAGAAAAAAAATACAATAAAACAAGTGAGTCAGACCATGGGGAAAAAGAATCCTGAGGAAGAAACAGCACATAAGTGGTTATGATGTAGTGGGTGAACTACTGACGCCTTAAGGCATTAGAGGACCAGGTATTCTCCGTGATTTTATGGTCCCAACTTGAAAAGAAAAGTTTAAAACAGAAATTTCAAAGCCACACAAAAAAAACCCAACAGAAATTGCCATGTGGGCAGGCAGACAGTGTAGAATAGACAGCTAGAGTCCTCTCTGAGCAGTGTGTACAATTTTCCCTACCTGATTACCACATAACAACAAAACGGCTGACATGTCATAATCTGCTGTAAGGTAAACAGATGAAATGTTCCAGAACAGAGAGGGGAATGTTCTACAAAGGCAGAAAAATGGTACATGACAATAAAGACAGACAAAAATACATCAGAAAGGCAGGCAGAGAGTCACAGAAGACAAGAGGAAGTTGTTAGCACAGACCCAAGAGAAGGTGGGGCCGCTCTTTGTACTGACAGAGCCTCTGGTATAGCCATGAGGTCAATGTGACTACCATGAATTGTCAACAGAAATGATATGAACACATCACAAGAACACATCACCAGTGAAAAGTGAATTCCTATTCATAGCACAGCGCCAAAGAAAACTATGATTACAAACAATGGAAAACTAAAACTTTGAATGAAGGTTACAAATCAGCACACTACTATTTCAAAACCACAGTTATTACTCTCAAAATGAGAAATGGCTATGATCTGTCACCATGGTCCTTGACTGAAAAACTCCCAGCTTCACATTGTAGTTGCAGACCAGTTAATGTATTATTCATGGACGTTTAGGGAGAACAAAACATCATCTCTATCAGATCCACAGCTTTGCGCGTTACAACTGAACACTTAAATCTTCTGACCAGCTAATGAAACAGCTTGTCACTTTTGATGCAGCCAATGGAACAACCTGTAACTTCTCTGACACAGCCAGTCATATTGCAAATCGCATAGATGAGCAGGTGGCAGGCAGTACCCAGTCTCACATTTTGCTGAAACAGTCTTTAGCGCTGGTCCAGATAGCAATACCCTGCACATCAATGCATTGAGAAATGGGTGTTAACATTTTCCCCAAGCATACCACCTCATTTTTTTTTTTCACGGTGTCAAGAGTTACACATTATTTGGATGGTATGCAAAATGGAAATGTGCCTGAATGAAGATGCACCTTCTCACAGGCATAAATCACACACAGACTTCTGCAAAGCAATCAGACAATACAAACATTGTAAAGTGGATCAGCACAGCCCCTCCAACCCTAAGACAACTGACAAAGTTCAATATTTGTGACCCAACAAATCTGAATACATGAAAACAAATGTGCACACATGCGCCCACACAAGCACATGTATGCTCTCACACTCTCTCTTCTCTCTCTCTCTCACACACACACACACACACACACACACACACACACACACACTGATCAAAACAAAACAGGTCAAAGTTTGTTTATAAAGCTTGTGGTCGGATACAATTTGCTCTGATAATTCTGAGAACATGGTTTTACCACACACTTATTCTTTTTTGTATTTTTTTTTTTTTTTTTTTTTATTCATTTGCAAGTATGCCTCTTTTACCTTGAAAGCACACTGAACTATAACACTTGGTGAAAAGTTAAAGCTTTTTTATTTGCCATGCATGGTATCCAATCAACTTTGTACAAAATGTGAGGATCCTTTTCCCAACAGCTTCACAGATGCATCACTCTGTTTGGATTATGAGGAAGGAAGTCTGGGGTGGGCAGGGTGGGGAAGGAGGGGAAAGGGAAGAAGAACAGAAAGTGCAGTTCCCAACTCTGCAGAATTTGCCTGCGCCATCTGCCTGTCACATGTTTTTCACTTTTTTTTTTTTTTTAATCTATTTAATGCGCTCTTCAAGTCATTTTCATCATTCTTATCCTTACTGATCTTAAAAAGAAATAAATAAAAGTTCTGTGGTCCTTAATGCCCTGCTCCTGTGGTGACCTCAGTTTCAATGTTGTCTCCAGAACCATGCCTATGATGAGATCATGTCAGTCTTTGGATAATATTTTGATGAGGTTCCAGAGGACTGTTGTAAGATGGATGTGGTGGTGCCCTCTAGAGGGTCTGTTGTTGGATGGATGTGGGGTGCCCTCCAGAGGTCTGTTGTTGGATGGATGTGGTGGTGCCCTCCAGACGACTGTTGTTGGATGGATGTGGTGGTGCCCTCCAGAGGACTGTTGTTGGATGGATGTGGTGGTGCCCTCCAGAGGACTGTTGCTGGATAGATGTGGTGGTGCTCTCTAAGGGACTGTTGCTGGGTGGATTGGTAGTGCCCTCCAGAGGACTGTTGCTGGATAGATGTGGTGGTGCCCTCTAGAGGACTGTTGTTGGACAGATGTGGTGGTGCCCTCTAAGGGACTGTTGCTGGACGGATGTGGTAGTGCCCTCCAGAGGACTGTTGTTGGATGGATGTGGTGGTGCCCTCTACAGGATTGTTGTTGGATGGATGGGGTGGTGCCCTCTACAGGATTGTTGTTGGATGGATGTGGGGCTGCCCTCTAGAGGAGGACTGTGGTGTTGGATGGATGTGGGGGTGCCCTCTAGAGGACTGTTGTTGGATGGATGTGGTGGTGCCCTCTACAGGATTGTGTTGGATGGATGTGGTGGTGCCCTCTAGAGGTCTGATGTTGGAAAGATGTGGTGGTGCCCTCTAAGGGACTGTTGCTGGATGGATGTGGTGGTGCCCTCTAGAGTGGGGATGCTCACTCCTGCTAGCTCCACTTACCAGGCAGTTAACAGCTTCATAGGAGATGTCACATTATGCTGGATAAGGAATAAACAGCACTGGAGACCACTGGTGTGACTTTACAAGGGCATAGTGCCTCCTCCAGGAGGACATTCAATGATCACCTGATACTAGCTGTTTCCAGTTTAATGCCAGAGTTAATAACAAGATGATTCTAATCATGACTGCATAGGGGAGAGCTCGAATAAGCAGCATCAGAGTAATACCTCTGACAGAACATGGGGGATGAGGCAGAAAAAAAAACAAACAAACAACCCAACAAAATGACGAATAAACAAACAAAAAGTGGCCAGGCAGCCCCTATAACTGTCAAAACGGTCTGCCGAGAAAAACTTGGCACTGGTAAGAAAGGTCAGGTAGTTAAGAAAAATCAGTAATGGGAAAAAACAAAACAAAACAAAAAAGACTAGTCAGCCCTGAACTTCTGTAACTGTGATGCTCGTCTGGCAGACTAAAAAAAGCCAGAAATAGCCAGAAACGTGGAGGCAGACTCTTCACTTACCTTTTTGCACTGCTTGATCTGCATGACGGCGTAGTTGGTGAAGATCTCCCTGAGGTCCTTCACTTTCTGTCGCTTGAAGCGGTCAATGTCGCGCAGGGCAGCGTCCACTATCTGTCTGATGTGAGAGAAACAGGACAGTGAGCGCTTCTCTCAGAGGTGAGAGGAAACGAAATAGATGAGTTTTTGTTTTTTTTTTTTTGTCCAAACGGAGAGTTCTGTCTTGTGAACTGAGAGAGTTCTATCCTGCGCGGAACAGGGCAGGTGAGTTCTGTTTGAATTAAGTGGAAACAGGAACAGGACAGGTAAGTTATGCCTGAAGTGAAAGGAGACAGAGTGAGGGATTTCTTCCATCTGAAGCGCGAGGGAATGGGTCAGTTCTTTTGTCTGAAGTGACGGGAAATAGTGCAGATGATTTTCATTTGTCTGAAGTGAGAGTTCTTTTGACAGGACAGGTGAGTTGTGTTTGAAGTGAGACCCAAGTGGACAGGTCAGTTCTTTTTCTTTGTCTGAAGTGAGAGCCGACAGGACAGGTGACTTCTGTCTTGTGAGGAACACGACAGGTGAGTGAGTTGTCTGTCTGGAGGGGTACAGGACAGGTGAATTCTGTCTGAAAAGTACAGGAACAGTGAATTCTGTCCCTTCTTGTAGAACTTTGGAGTATGGCACATTACATGGGTTTCACTCTCTCTCTCTCTCTCTCTCTGTGTTTTCTCTCATCTAAGTTATTAATTCATTTATCCGTCAGCTTTAAATCATGCGCAGTGTGGTCTCAAAACTTAGCAGATGTGGTGTAGCATATATGGATTAGTCTGCACGCAGTGACGCCTTCGTGATGAAACTGAAACTGAAACTCAAAAAACTGTATACTCTGCTTGTCAAATTAAATACTGATAGTCCAATGTGTTCAAGCAAATTCATTTAAACTTTTCTTCCCTTTTTTCTTTCCTACTGATGATTTTCCTTGCTTTGTGTTATTTCTGCCAGTCTCTGTTCACACAAAGGATGATAACAGTCAAAGAACAAAAATCCACATAGCCATGAGGAGGTGAACTTTACACTCACTGCGTTTCTTCCGTGGTGTGTTTGAGATCCAGTTCTGCCTGAACGATCTGCTCATCCAGCTGTTTCAGTTTGGCTTCCCTCTGCTCCGGCGTGTCTCCCCCAAACAGCTTGGTCTTCATGCCGCTCAGGGAGAAGGGACCCCGCCTTGCCCTGGGCCTGTGGCCAACACACGTCACCTCCACTTGACAATGCTTCCTTCTCTGACAGAAGAACAGTCTGTTTTAGTTCAATGCCATGGCCGAGATCTTGACACAGCACCTCATCCTAGCACTGCTGCTCTCTCTGTCAGAAGCACATTCTGCTTCACTTCACTCTACAGCTAAGATGACCACACAGAACCGTCACCAGTCAGAAAAGAGCGGTAATGGAAGGTAAGGTAATGTTGCTTATAGCCCAGCTGACTGCAAAGGGCCATATCAGGGCTGTCATCGCTTTGTCAACTCACAAGTCATTCATTCACACAACCATTTAAAATGCGTTTTCTAAAAACACACCAGAAAAGTTTGTTTAAAAATCTTTCCACTGTAAAATCTCAGATCAGAAAAGAGCATTCTGTCACGAAGAAACAAAGACAAAGACACCACACACACACACACACACACACACACACACACACACACACACACACCATACAAGTCCACTAGCTAATAACGGGTAAATTACTGATATCCTTAAAGCATACAAATGCGTACATGTCCACTAATTCATAACAGCTTAATTAACTACTGACATCTTTAAAGTACACAAAACTACACCATGTTCAGGACGTCACCTGTCTGGGTTGATTTTGTTTTCCACTTCCAGATTAAAGGTAACAAGCGTAATAAACCTCTGTACAGGTGACACAAACATACCATGAAAGAGCCTATTGATATAAAAGACTCTGTAGAATGGACATCTACTGCCTGCTCCGCTTTGTGTTTCAAGTCTCTCTCCTAGTTTCAACATCACAGCAGAAAAGACGGCATGTTACAGACCGGAAGAAGAGGAGAAAGACAGGCAATTTGCCTACTGGACTCACACGTGACGAATGCCATGGAAGGACGAGGGACAAGGGATGGGTGGGACAATGGGCAAGGACAGAGGCATGCGGATTTAATCAACTTTTTCAGTAAGATGACCAACATCAAGTTGCTTGCAGAATATTTCACACATTTCCAGGATGATACTGATACAAGACAACAAAAAAGCAGCTGTTAAAGTGTAGCAGCACATGGCATGCTGACATCTCCATGAAGACCAATCTCCTTGTAGCTGTAACTGGTTATATGCTCATTGACAGACACAGGATGCATATATCACAGTCAGCACTGCAGAGCATTAGAATAGTGTTAACCTGCTTAGTGATAACTTTGCACGTCCTGATGTCTGAGAAGGACCACTTCTTTCTACTGCCTGTCAGCCACCTACCCCTCTACTCCTTTCCCTCCTCCTCCCCGTTTCCCCCTCTCCTCTCACTCCCCTTTCCCACTCACCTGTGTATTCCCCTGCCCTACTGCCCTCTCCCTCCTGCTATCCCCATCCCAGTAACAGCAGGATTGGCACTGTTCCAGCCTTCACTGGCTGATGACACAACAGGAATCCTTCTTGCCAAGTCCTTGTTCCTAACTCTCCTCCTCTTGGGCGTAACGGTCCAGTTTGATTTGACCCAGTTTGATTTGACGCTTTGGAATCCCATCAACTTCTCCTTGACGGGCAAGTCACCCATGTTTTCCAAATGTGCATCACCAACAGTCTCTGATACCACACGTTACATCTATTTCAATGTAACATACATGGTTCTTGTGTCTGATGTATCGATTTAAGATTTTGACTAGGTTAGCGCCTGTTCTCTATCATTTGAGCAACTATATACAATTTACAATGTTTTCCCAAACTTTTTATGTTAAAACTGTAAAGACTGTTTTATTTGCAGCTTTAATACTGCTTCACTTGCTTGATTTATCATCAATGATAACTCCTCTAGTCTAAACTTTTTTTGACAAAATATATCTAAATGTGCTCTGCCTCGGTTCTATATTCAATTATATCTCTGGTTGTACCTTCAATTCTGGTCACTAGACACCCCTTTAAAAGCTCAAATATTAACAGAACGCAACTTGAAATTTGTTACCAAAATGCACTCTACCAAAACAGAGTAATTACCAAAACAGAGTAATTACCAAAACAGAGTAATTACACACAGACTCCCTTCACTCACCCATGACAAGTCCAGGGAACATGTACAGACTTCAAAGCCCAAACACATGTGATAGAATCACTAAAGCAGAACACCATGGACTTGCATGAAGAAGAGGTAGGCTGGGGCTGGGGGGGGGGGGGGGGGGGGGGTCCAAGGGAGTGAAACAGACGGGGAAGTTACCAGCACATGATTTGCTGGAGGTGGGTATACAGTTTACTCTGAAAGATCCCCTAAAATCCCTGTAGAGTTTGAAACACTCAGTGTGATACTACAAGAAGACCTGTCACATATCAAGACACACGAAGGAACAAACAGAACACTCCAGTGTCAGTGTCAGCTTTGTCAAGGCATTCACTGCGGGCAGACTGTTCCACACCACAGGTGCTAGGCCATGAGCCCACTGGTGCAATGTTTCAACAAAAATGAACAAGAAGAAACAATTAAGAAAAAAAAAATAAGCTGGAACCGGTGAAATTCGGCCCATGTCTGACCAAAGTCTGCTAATTCACATGCACACATGATCTACACTGTCACCGAGCTCATAACAAGGCCACCCTGCCATTCCTCCCCAATCCATCTTTCCATGTAGGGAAACAAACTAACACAAAATCCACCAAATTTCCCATTCTGTTCATTTAACTTTCTCACGCAACACATCGTCCAGCCATCAGGGTGTCCACAAATGCTGTTTCCAAACAAGGAAAGCATCAGCCATCACAAAAGAACCCTGCTGCTCTCTGCAGCCACCAGAACACTCCCTGTGCTTCTGAAAGAACTTCTACATACAGCACAGACGTGTGACAGACACATTCGAGTGTCATGGAAACATGTCTGTTGTAGCACAGCAATGGGCCCTTTGGATGTTGACTGACCAATACCAAGAAAAAGAATGCCTGTGTCATTGTGCGGTGTGGTGTGTGTGCTCATGCACTTACTAATCTCTATATACACGCACATGTGTGTTCACATGCGTGTGTACTTACAGATGTTTGAGTAGTTTGAGCACCTATGTGCTTGTATATGAGGCAAAAAGAACCTGCACGTATGCGTGGGTGAAAGATGCTTTCTGTGTAAGTGCATATATCTGTAAAATCATTTATGTGTACATGTGACTGCTTGGAAGGCAAACGAATATAATAGACGGAGACACACACAGAGGGGGGAGGGAGGGGAGAGAGAGAATGTATTATTTATGAGCACGTCCTCAACTATGTGTCTGAATTTGTAAGTTAACATACTTTTGTAGATGTGCGTGTTTTAGGCAAAATAAACCACACATATGAAAGTATGTTTGATTCTGTCAGGCAAAATACAGATTCAACACTTAACTTTCATTTGATTTTGTTTTCAAGTAAATCAAATGCATAATTTGTTTTCAAGTAATTCAAATGAATGTTCACTTGTTTGTTTTTTCTTTCAGTCAAACAGCAAGGAACAGTTTTGTGACTGACCTAAATATTCTGACTAGAAGGAGACCATGTATAACAAACACAACAACGACAACATCAAAACACAGATTCAACAGTCCTTCGAGTGAGACTGAAATCCTTGGTTTGCAGATAAAGGAAGAATCATGGGGGTCACAGCATTACATGATGTACTGATATTCAAACTGCTCCATTTGAACTGAACAGCAGCGTATTTTGTTTAATAATACAATCACCCACAGCTGCAACTGCCTGAAGATGATGATGACGATGATGATATGATGATTCTTCTTCTTCTTTCTTCTTAGGATTGATGATGATGAAGATGATGATGATGATGATGATGATGATGATGATGATGATGATGATAATGATTCTTCTTCTTCTTAGTATTAGTATCATTATTATCACTATCATCATCATTATATTATCATTATCATCATTAGTATTATTACTATTCTAGTTGTTGTGTTGTTCTCATCGT
>JADBJO010025842.1:0-23274 GCA_016801955.1 Conus betulinus
CATGAGGACCACACAACTATTCAGTAATACCATGAGGGCTACATCACAATTCAGAAATACCATGAGAGCCATATTCTGATGAATGTAAGCTTAAACTCAATTGCTGAACAAACAACAACTATCTCAGTGATATTCATTTTCCTTATAAAATCATGGGGGCGAGACTCGGTGCGAAAAAACTCATTTCCAAAATTTTAGGGGGTACAAAATATTCAGGAGTTCACACTTTATAACTGCTAGAAAATGTACTCGCACACACACACACACACACACACACACACACACACACACACACACACACACGTGTATACCACACACACACCACACACACACACACACGTGTACCCACACACACACACACACACACACACACACACACACACACTCGCGCATGAGCGCACTCTGACTTGCACACACAGAGAGAAGAAGACACTAATATACAGAGACAGAGAATGAGACAGAAATGGACTAGAGGTGCTAATAACAAAGTTAATAAAACATTCCAGATTATGCTAAATCTCAATTATTTGTAAAGTGAACAAATGACACCTACACTACTAGGATTCAGATTATGCTAAACATTATCTATTCAGATTCATGTTTCAGTATCAGTTAGCTGTTGTTAACTAAAGTGAATAAATGGCACCTACACTATCGGGGTTTTGTTTGGTTATCATTGCCGAATTTCCGCTAAATGACCCATTTTCCGTCAGTGTTGAAATATTCCATTGCCTAGCCGTATTCCAGTCACCATATATGATCATCAGAAGTGCTATGACAAACAAGAAGCGAGTGATGAATATTCGTGGAACCTTTCACAAAACTATGCAGGTCGACCACTCTTGCACTGTGTACAACACATTTGTATGTCCATAACGGAGCCAGTCCTACAACGGCAGATCATTTCAGGTGAAGCAGGCAAGACGTACAGATAACAAAACAACACCAGCAACAGTAACAACAGTAACAACAACTACTACTACAACGACGACAATGACAACTGCAGAAGGAAAACAGAAAACATGACACTTCTTGTCTTTCATCCTTCGTTGTCCCCTTTACATCTACAATCAAGGTGATCAACGTCAGCAGGGAGGAGCAGTAAAGACTTGGAAACAACGTGAGAGGGTCAACAGCCAGGCAGCACACAGGGACAGTCAATACGTACCTCCTGCATCCTGATGACTGGTTGCCATGATCACAAGAAGTAGAAGGGTGAGCACCATGATTCCCAATCCTGACATCCTGAATTTTTGTTCAATCCTGAAATGAAAAACCAAATGATAAAAAAAACAGAAACAGTGTAAGGGTAGATCCGCACATGATTTTAGTACATTGTTGTAATCAGAATACAGTGTATACTGAGTAGACATCAGCCAGCTTTGAATTCAATGTGGGTTTTCCTTTTTTTTTCTTTTTTTTCATTTTGCGTGTTTTCATGAATGTGGAGCCACTGAACCCAGTTCCAAGTGATCTCCCATTCTGAGTTCATGCATTATCGCTTCAACACACACACACACACACACACACACACACACACACACACACATGAAATAACTCTAGCATCCCAACCCACAGCTGATTAGTTCAGAACTCACGTCAGATTCAGCAAACAGATTCTGTTTAACAACTGCTGACAGCACGATGCAATTTCCTTTAATCTAGATGATGCCTTGCTGGTCATTTCATTCAGAAAAGATCAATATTTGAATTGTTTTAGTTCAAGTTTTGAGATGGAGTTATTGCACTTGGACTTCTCCATATGATTACAGTACATAGGCATCCCACAATGCACTGATGGTACAGCTAAATCAATGAATTAATGCTTTGCAAAAATGGAAAGGTCCCTGACCTCTGGATGACCCAATATGTCTGACCTAATCATCATCAATGCATGTCCTACCTATGCACAACGTATGCTTGACTGACCTATGCATCTCATATCTATGCATTTTCCATGCGAGATCAATAGAACTCCAGACACAGCTTAGCTTTCACTACAAGGTCTTGCGTGCCCTCTGAAGAGGACTCCGTGTTCCAATATTCACACTGTCAACAGGACTTTCCTTGTGGTCAGTGGGTCTTTCCTCATCATCCATGGGTCTGCCCATAGAGCTGGCTAAAAGGCTGACAAGACAAGAAGACACTGGAAGATGCCAGTGGGACCTAGAGAAGTACTGTTCTGAACTGTCAAACCACCCAGCTGGGAGCAGTCCTACGCCACCCTTGAAAGTCTGTGCTGTGTTCACGTATGGGTGCACAGGATGCTCCTTTGAGATATCGAGGGACACAACTGCTTCCTGACAGACGCCATGGTGCGACATCCAGATGCCACACAACAGAACCTCCATGGAAGTGTCCCCATGGGTACACTGTCCCATACTTCATTCACGACTGCAGTTCCCACTAGTGAAAGACGCCACCAACAAGCAAACTCCTGGGCACATCGTGCAGCCCCAGTCGTGGACATTTTGTTTTCACATGTACAACTCCAGGTACAGCCCAATCTCTCACCATAAGGTCTTATGTGCCTTCTGAGGATCATCCTGGATTGAAGTCGTTCCCGCCATCAACAGAACTTTCCCTGAGGTCAGTGTGTCTTTCCTCACTGTCATTGGGCCTTTCCCCAGAGTTGGACAGAAGACAGACAAGAACAAGATCAATTCGAAGGTGCCAGGTGAACCCAGACAAGTCCTGCCCTTAAATGCCAAACTAGCAATCCAGCATCAATCCTGCACCACCCTTGGGAGCCACATATCTGCAGCCATGCACAGGGCATTCTATTGAGATGTCAAGGGTCATAACTGCAAACTGCAAACAGCAGGGCCCACCATCAAAAGACGCCACCACCAAAGGAATTACTGTGCACGTCCTGCAGTTCTACCTTTTGCCGTTTTGTTGACAGGTGAAAACAGCAGGACTCTGACTTGGCAACGTGTGTGTGTGTGTGTGTGTGTGTGTGTGTGTGTGTGTGTGTGTGTGTGTGTGTGTGTGTGTGTGTCTGAGGAAGCGTTTACATGTCAGATTACTGCTGTAGATACTTTCATAACCACTGAAACCATGTTGCTTAGAGAGATGAATTAAGCACTTACAGTGTTGAATGACAAAGTGGGTTGTTTTACTCTGCTTGCTTTTCACTTGAAGAAAGGTTTGCATATAAAACAGATTTTCCCTTCTTCTTCCTCTCTCTCTCTCTCTCTCTCTCTCTCTGTGTGTGTGTGTGTGTGTGTGTGTGTGTGTGTGTGTGTGTGTGTGGTGTGTGTGTGTGTGTGTGTGTGCGTGCGTGCGTGCGTGCGTGCATGCGTGCGTGTGTGTTGTCTTCCTCTGCACTTGCCATGTGCAGTGTCCCCAAACTGTTCATTCTGGTTCTCCATAACTACTTTTCATGTAGAATTGTTCTGTCACCAATTCTGGGTATCAATATTATCTCTAGCTTTTGAGCTGAAGCCTTGCTTTTTGGGAACATTTTACAAAGTTTAGTGGTTGCCTGCCTTGAGGAACTATGGCAGGGTTACTGGACTCACTGTGAAACAGATTCCATTGTGGTGAAAACTTGGCAACCTCAGGTGTTTAATTAGCCATCCCACAGGCAAATAAAAGAAAGAAGCAATCACTCAAAACAAAACACTGACTGCAGATTTTATTTCTGCCACTTCGTCCCCTGCCAGCTCAGTGTCATTACCCCTTCTCTGCTTATTGTGGCTCCCTGTCCACACACCCTGCCCCTTCTCTGCTTATTGGGGCTCCCTGTCCACACACCCTGCCCCTTCTCTGCTTATTGGGGCTCCCTGTCCACACACCCTGCCCCTTCTCTGCTTATTGGGGCTCCCTGTCCACACACCTGGCCCCTTCTCTGCTTATTGTGGCTCCCTGTCCACACACCCTGCCCCTTCTCTGCTTATTGGGGCTCCCTGTCCGCACACCCTGCCCCAAACAACCCTGCCCCTTCTCTGCTTATTGGGGCTCCCTGTCCACACACCCTGCCCCTTCTCTGCTTATTGTGGCTCCCTGTCCACACACCCTGCCGCTTCTCTGCTTATTGGGCTCCCTGTCCACACCATACAGGAAAAACTCTTTTTAAAAACACCTTCATAGCTGTTACAATTGTTATATTTACTACTAATACTATCATTAATATAATTATGATTCTTTACAATATTTCTGACATTCCAGCTTACCATTTCCAGCCTCTTTTAGCATCACTATCATTACAATATGGTTACACTCACAATCATTACCAAATTATTAATATACATGTCATAATTATTAACATACCTGTTAGATTCCATCTCTCCCACAATTTTTCCCTTCCATCTCCTCCTTGTTCTTCCTGTCCTCCCCTCCCCTCCTCCCCTTGTTTTTTGGTTTTTTTTGGGGGGGTTTTCCCCTTATTAGTTAGTATTAGTTTCAGTATCATTATTATCATTACTATTATTAATATTGTTATTTTCATTTTATTCATTTGTTCTATTATCAGTATTATTTTTTTTTATTAGTAGTATTATATATGTAGACAGCATGACAGAGGGCTGGTCTACACAAGCACAGTTCAAGGGAAGTAACCACAATTTTAGTCTCTGTTAAGAAGTTGTTTCCTTTGGAGAGTTGTCCCCCTTGAGTGGTAAAACGAAGGTTGGAATTGAAGATAATGTATTTTGATTTGGTTCTAGTTTAATATTTCTATTCTTTGTATACAAAAATCTTGTTGGGAAAGTTACTAGAGGTAATTATTTTGGGGGGTTGAAATTAATTAATTTAGGGAAATGATAATCAAGTTCCCCAACCTGCTTCCTGTTTCCTGACAAGTTCCACATTCTATTTCCTGTTCCTTGACATAGCAAGTTTCCTGCACATTTTGACCGGCTGGAGAGAGAGGGAGACACTTTGTCTCTCTAGAGGGAAAAACAAAGAGAGAAAAAACAAAGTTGGCAGAGTGGTCTTTTTAATTCAAGGGGCCGTCCCTTTTTCTTCGACTTCGTCGTTTTCCAGCCACAATTTTATTTTCTGCCTTACCCTTGCCTCCCTCCAATCTTGCCCAATTTACCTCATTTACCCTGCACCCAAAGTTGTCCCTGGTCTAGTCTGCAACTATCAATACTCTGCTACCCGTTTCAATATACCTGCGGAACCTCAGGGATGGGATGATGCTTATGTTGGGCTGGACTCCTTTTGATGATTTATTTAGTGTTTGATGTTAACGTTAATTTTGGTTTTGAAAATCTTTTGACTCAAAATTCATTGTTGTGTTCTGGTTAAATAAACAGTGGTTGATTGTTGAACTGAAATTGTTTAGTGAGACAAAATTAAAATAGTGAGACAAACTGTAAGCCACTTGTTTTGTCTGCGTAAGCAAGAGCCTTCCTCGGCCCCTCCCTGTAGACAGAGTCAGCGTGACTTCCCCTGTTCTATATCTTTTCTCTCTCTCTCTCTCTCTCTCTCTCTCTCTCTCTCTCTCTCTCTCTCTCATCTTGCTCCTGCTCTCTAAGTTGGGGATTACTGTGTGTCTGTCTTCATATACATATTTCTTTAAATATGTTTCTGTATCATGCTTTTATTATCAATAGCATTATTACCATTACCTTCACTATAATTGTTAGCATTATCATCATTAATACGATTGTTAGTATTGATATTACTATCACTACCATTAACATTACCATCTCCATAGCCACTAAGGCTGTTGCCACAGCAACCATACTGTTTAAGAATCTTCTAACCCACTTTCCTTTCTCCCATACTACAAACTGCTATTGCCATATCATCACCAAAACTGGTAGTAATCCTGTCTTTATTTATTTTTTCAATGTTCTGACCATCATCATTACCATCATTAGTATTCCTATCAGTAACATAATTATCATTATTACTATCATCACTGACACATTATCTCCTTTCTGAGAGCCTTGTTTTCATTCAACGCCTATCTTGCACTGAAGTGATTGAAGATAAGTGATTGCTCATTCATTTTCATTGTGCTAATTTTTTTTTGTATCTTGCCTGAAGAAGACCTAAGAGGTCGAAACGCGTCATGTTTTGTCTTGTGATTCGTTTGTCCACGGTTTTTAGGTTTTTCCCCCCTTTTTTTTGTGGTTCGCTAACATTTATTTAAGATTTCCTTCAAAAAATTTTCAGGTGTGCTTTTACCATGTTCTGTTGTTTTTTTTTTTTTCAGTTCATTTCACTTATACCTATCTTATATGTCAAAATTATGCATTGTAACAGTCTCCATCTCTGAGCAGACGATCTTCTAATAACAGACGTTTTAGAGTGACTTCCCTTGGAGTAAATTCGTTCACCAAGAAAATATCATTTTAAAATATAAAAGCGCATATTATATTTGCAAAACTTAAAAACTATAAGTTTTGTTCCATTACGAAATCATGCAAAATCAATCTATGTGTCAATTTTGGGGTAACAAAACTAGATTTTGTTAAATAGAACATCTCAAGAGACCTCCCCAGCATTGAGTCAGTCATGGCCGAAACTGCCGACTGGGAATTGTTCGATATGATTGGCGACGAAATTATTAAACACTTTATACCGATTAGAACTACTTATTTTTGTTTCTTATATGAAGAATTGGTACTCAACATGCATAATTATAAGTTCTATGGAATTACTCGCCTAGAAAAAGCGGATATTCTGTCAATATTGAGTGTCCTCTTGTCAGCCTCAGCGACAGGCATTGTGCGAGATTGACTCTTTGAAGTGACCAATGAACGTCTCGCTTTTCAGTGTGAAAACAAATTCCCTCAGTTTTGCACAAGCCTCATTTGTATACCATTGGAAAAAAAAAACATTTGAGCTTTCAAACGAGTGCAAT
Organism: Conus betulinus; assembly: GCA_016801955.1. Taxonomy (NCBI): domain Eukaryota; kingdom Metazoa; phylum Mollusca; class Gastropoda; order Neogastropoda; family Conidae; genus Conus; species Conus betulinus. The sequence continues at coordinate 6,824 of JADBJO010025842.1, forward strand.
GTATGCTGGTGTTTAGAAACGAAAGTCAGTGTAAATCAAGTTTAAAATTTTCAACTTGAAAAAAACATCAAACGATTGAAATATTCGCGCCTTGCAGCATATCATTGTAAGGAGCACTATCTTAGCTTTACAATGATACTATTTTTTTTAACATGCAGGTTGCATAGGAAAACTGCCTGACACAATTGAGCTGACCAACTGTTTTCGGACTTCGGCACGGATCGTATGCCAGGGTGCAAGGAACACAAAACTTTCTTCTTTTTGTACCAGCGTTTTCTTAATTCACTCCTCACAAGCAATAACACAAATATAATGGATTTAATGTGTAAACCTTCCTCTTTATTTTGCATTAAATTTTGTGTCTGTAGGTGCATGCTTTGTTGAATGAGACACTTGAGAACATGAGTAGAATTTTCACTTTCTGCAGGGTGTATGATCAGATCGCTGACATCTGCCACTACCCACACGAATGCACTCACACACACACACACACACACACACACAACACACACAATCAGAGAGAGAGAGAGAGAGAGGAGAGAGAGAGAGAGAGAGAGAATGATGTTGCTTTGTCAAGGACCTCATGTTTGACTCTATAAACTCTGATCTTTCACCAGAGGTGGTCGTTTCATGTCTTCATATCCGACTACAACGTGCCTCCTTGTATTATGGAAAGCCAGGTCAAATAGTAATACCAGGGCAACTTAAGTGGCCAGTGTGGAAGACTGAAACAAGGATGGTTGTGCACAGCACAGTGGCACTAAATCTGTGTTGGTTGAATCTGTCACATCAGTGATCGTATGTGTGTGTGTGTGTGATGGAGTCACAAAGGAGAATAATCACACTCCTAAGTCACCATCTGGTCAGCATTTTCACAACAAATGGAGTTGAACCACAGCCTATAAGCACCATATGGAGTTTCACTAAGTACTACAAACCACAGAAGAAAAGGCTCTCTCAAACAAATGCATTTAAAACACATTAAGCAGAAGTATTCATAAAATGGTGAAGAATACAAAATGTGATAGGAGAGTGGAACCAAAATAAAGACAATCAGATAAATACCTGTCCCACACACTGAAAACTGCAACTGCCACGTAGTGAGTTGAAAGGTCTGGGTTGGTGACACAGCTGTTGGTTAACACTGAACAGACTTGTACTTCACCAGACAAAGCAAGGGGTGCAGACTGCGTCAGCTCAGACGGATGTTGCAGAGTGAAGAGGCCCTCCACGCCTGTGATTATATTCTGAGCTGAGGGTAGGATTGAGAAGAAATAAGAGGGGAAGGGGGGATATGGAGGGTGGTAGTGCGCGCTGAACTGCATGGTCTCTTTGATTGACAGGGGGTGTGGTTTAACTTGCCATGTGATGTCCAGGTGGAAAGAACGGAGGGGAGAGGAGGGACAAGAGGGGGAAAGAGGCCCAGCACACCTGTGATTATAGTCTTAGCTGAGAGTAGGGGTGAGAGGGAGTAAGAGGGGAGGGGGGGGACATGGAGGGTGGTAGTGCGTTGAACTGCATGATCTCTTTGATTGACAGGGGGTGTGGTTTAACCTGTCGTGTGATGTCCAATGTGGAGAAGGGAGGGGAGAGGAGGGACCAGCGGGGGCAAGAGGTGATGGGATAGTGAAGTGCTGGCTACCTTTGATGGACAGGGGGCGTGCGTGTGTCAGGGCAGAGACACAGTGGAAAGAGGGGAAAGGAGAGAAGTAAAGGGAAGGGAGGGAGGGGACAAAAGGGGGAGGGGGTAGTGGATTTTGTTTTCGTTTGTCTTAAAGCAACATGTGTGATGTTACAGTGAGTGGCTGTGACTAACTCTGTGTGTGTGTGTGTGCACACACACGCACACGCGCATGTGTGTGTATATGTGTGTGTGTGTGTGTGCGTGCATGCGTGCGTGCGTGTGTGTGTGTGTGTGTGTGTGTGTGTGTGTGTGTGTGTGTGTGTGTGTTAAGCTTATGATGATAATTCCAAGTGCACCAGCCACCATGGAGATGTGGTTTGCATCGTGGATTTCTTGCATGAAGGTCGTAGGTTTGAATCCCACCAGAGCCATTTGTTTATGGTATTTCTATGCCTTGTCATATAGTTTTTCAAATGTCTGTCAATGTGAAGCAAACGGTACACTACACAATTCCTGAATGATTTAAATGTTGTATTAAAAAAGTGAATCTGTCACTGCTTTGAACATGTCCCTCCCATCTGTGCCATCTGTTATTCATCAGCCTTTGACGCATTTCGTTATGATGATGTTGATATTTTCAATGCCTTGATTTATCCAAACAAGTCCAAACCCATTTTGATGCAAAAAAAAAAAAAAAAAAAAAAATGACGAATGCCCAATGCCAAACATTTCATACCTCGCGTTTTCTAAACTAAGCAACATTTTTTGTAAAGCCTTATGTGGTAAACTTTTCCCATCCATACACAGAATTTTCAAACAGTAAGTAATACATTGAAAATGATGGTTGATGTACATAGGACATTCCCATCCATACACAGAATTTTCAAACAGTAACTAATACATTGAAAAATGATGGTTGATGTACATAGGACATGGACCTATATCCCCATATACAAGATTTGCTGGCGTTTAACTTGAACTCACAAGAATCTTTAAAAGAAAACGTGCGAACCTTTTCTATTTCAATAACAGCTTTATCCAATCCCCATAACTCTGCACCATACTGAGCAATAGGTTGAACTTGCACATCAAAAGTTTACATAATACAACCAAAGAATCATTATTAAGTCTTCATATACATAATAATGCGTGTATTGTTCTGTATTGTTCTGCTCACAAGGTCTTGACGGGCAGGTGAAAAACTGTGAGGATAGTAAAGTAAATGTCAAGTCCTGAAGACGGTCTATGACCGAAAAACGTTGAGATTTTTTTTTGTCTTTTTTCTCTCTCTATATTTTCACATCTTCTGGGCACACTCAAAAATAGTTTGTAAATGCCAAAATATTTGTAACAAATCACAACACCCATCGCCTTGCCATTCAAAAACCATCTCTCCCCTTGCTGTTAGGTATCCCAGTTTTCTAAAAACCACAATGCTACTCTTTTCCACGTGTATCTTAAATTGAAGCCTCACAGCTGTAATTAGGAGGTTAACTAACTGGGTTTCCAATCACAAAGCATTATCTCTGGCTAGTAACGAGATAAATAATTCGAGTATCTCAGGTGACAATGCTGCTCAATGACGTCCCTTTTCAGTGATTTTTCTTTCATGTTAATTCATTCATAAATTAAAAAAGAAAAACACAAACAATACAGGACTACAAGAATATCCCTGTTTCAAACCCTATGTGCACAAAGTACAGTCTCTAAGTTCGTTGCCAGACCATACTTTTGCATTGACATTGAAAATTATATTTTTAATACTGCCCATAGAAGTTTTCTTGACATGGAGTCAAAGGCCTTCTCAAAATCAATAAAACCTACGTTCTACCTGAATTTGTAACCTATAGTATATGTAATAGAACTATATAGTTACTGCCTATGCCACAAAGTGATACTCCTCTGTAGTTTCCAGGATCGTTAACGTTACCTTTTTGAAGCAATGGTATTGATTCCATTCAGCTTTCAGGGTATTTTCCTCTGTCGAAAATAGCATTGAAATATTTAGGAGCTAAACAATTATCTTGTCACCATTTCTCCAGTTAATCCATCTGGACCAGCAGGTCTGCCATTTTTCAATGTATTTATAGCTAATAACACTTCTTTTGGAATTGGGTCATCAAGAAAACTGATTTCATCTGTGGTTTCCGAATCAGTTACCGTTTTTGTTTCTACTGTGCTGTCACCATCTTTTTCAAGGAGGTTTTGAAATGTTCAAGCCACTCATCAACAGAAACAGCAGCAAGTACACGAGCCACCTTGATGACATGTTATGTACATTACGCCAGATAACATTGGTATCTTTCACAAATCCAGATCAGAGAGAGAGAGAGAGAGAGAGAGAGAGAGAGAGAGAGAGAGAGAGAGAGAGAGGCATACAACAAAACTCGTTATAGTACAAATGATGATATATAATGAAAGAAGGGTTGTATCAAATCAAAACATGCAATCAAGAAGAGAGCTGAGAACATCAAAACGCTTATCCCAGTATTTAATGATATAGATATAATAATAATAATAATAATAATGATAATAATAATGATGATGATGATGATGATGATGATGAAATAATAGTAATGATGATGATGATGATGATGATGATGATACTACTACTAATAATGATAAAATAGTAAAATAGCAATAGTAATAATCTCATACATATGAATCATTATGCATCAAATGATAATAACGTGACACTAAGGGGAAAATAATGTTAAGCAACACTGCAGTAAAATATTCAAAGATACAATGATTGAAGAGCCACAGACAGAGAAGTGAGTGGGCGGATAAAGAAAAGGATGCTATCTGGGGAAGAGGGGGTGGGGTGGTTGGGCGGAAGACAGAAAAAGGGAAGGGATTTAAGGGAGAGCAGAAGGAGCATATGTGCACACACACGCGCATTTGTGTGTGTGTGTGTGTGTGTGTGTGTGTGTGTGTGTGTGTGTTTGTGTGTGTGTGTGTGTGTGTGTATGCATGTCTGTGTGCGCATGTGCGCGTGTATGTGCGCGCGTGCATGTGTGTGTGTGTGTGGTGTGTGTGTGTGTGTGTGTGTGTGTGTGTGTTGTGTGTGTGTGTGACAGAGAGCGAGAGGGAGATGTAGGGGGTGTGGCCGACAGATAGAAACGAGAGAGCAAAAAAAAGCGGAGGGGGGTGGGGGGTGGGGTAGAAAAAAGGAGAGAACCCAGATGGAGAGAGAGAGAGAGAGAGAGAGAGAGGGAGAGAGAGAGACAGACCGACAGGAGAGCAAAGAGCGGAGGGAGAGACAGACAGACAGGACAGACAGACAGACAGACATTCAGAGTAGAGAGAGAGACAGAGAGAGAAGACAGAAAAATAAAGACATGCAGTCAAAGAGAGACAGACAGACAGACAGGGAGAAGGAGACAGACAAAAGACATACAGAGAAAGACAGAGTGGGACAGAGCGGGACAGGCAGACAATCAGTCAGACAGACAGACAGACCGAGGATGGGAGAGAGAAAGAGAGAGGAGAAGAGAGAGAGAGCAGAGAGGAGAGGAGAGACAGTCAGTAAGACAGACAGACAGACAGGCAGAGAGACGGGTGGACGGACGGGTGGTCCAATGGACATGAGACACAAAGGCAGACAGACAGACAGACAGACAGAGACAGAGATAGAGACAGAGACAGAAACAAAAAAGAGACAGAGAGAGGGGGAATGGTGCATGCTATTTTCACCGTGACAAGTATTACTACTGCTGCAACAGCAACAGCAAACCCCTGGCACTAGTACTGCCTGAACAACCAGAAACTACTGCTGCTGCTACTACTACTACGACGAACCACCACCACCACTACTACGACGCCCTCGACGACGACGACGACGACGACGACGATGACTGCCGCTGCTGCTGCTACGACTACTACAGCTGCTGGTGCTGCTGCTGTTGCTGTAGCGGCTGCTGCTACTGCTGCTGATACCACTGCCACTACTACTACTATGCTGACAGTTTCTACTGAGACTACTACAACTACAAAGTGACTCAGCTGCTATGGCCGACGTATGAATTATACCAAGAGAGTGAGACAGAGAACAATGAACACGGGAGAGACTGTGGACAAGAGAACAATGAACACGGGAGTGAAACTCCAACGTGGAGACATTGTGTGGGTGACAAAACACACACACACTGAGGGACTGCCTCAGTCAGTGGTAATCCCAGCGCGAATACATTGTTTACATTGAATCAAATCTCTCTCCTCTCTCTGCTACTCTCTCTCCTCTCTCTCTCTGTCTGTCTGTCTGTCTGTCTGTCTGTCGGTCTGTCCTCTCTCTCTCTCTCTCTTCTCTCTCTCTCTCTCTCTCTCTCTCTCTCTTTCCTAATAAAAACCAGATCAGGCATTACTGGTTTTATAAAAAGATGTTAACAATCTTGTTATGTAGATGGAATTTAATCCTATGGCTCTCCCTCCTCAAAAGTCAAAGATGATGCTAATAATGACAAAACGGTAACGTCAAAATATTGAATGTAATTAGTTGATGTGAAAGTGCATGATCAAAGCTTAGAAGAAGTTGATTCCCATGGATTACTTGGTCTCGCTATGGATAACAATATCACTTGATCTTTTCATGTCTCGTCTCAGCTCACGAACTTTCAAGTAAGGTATTTCAGCTCAGTGGAATAAAGCATTTCTTGATCAGCATACTCGAAAATTTATTCTTCCATGCATATATAAATCAAATATTGACAACGCATCAACACGCTGGGACTTAGCTCGTAAAACTGTCTAAAACTACTTGAAAGTTTATATAGTCGATATACCAAGCTCAAACTTCTTAAAGCCATCTTCTCTTGAAGTAAATGATTACGAAACACTTACTATACTTCCTCTTAGACTAGGATGCCGTTTTCATGTACAAAATAATGAATAAACGTGTACCTCATTATCCTTGTGACATATTCCCAGCGAGTGTCAAGGGAAGTAACATCTCTCACAAACAGCCCTAAGCACTTTGGACCAAACACGAATTTCCATCGTGGTGGAGTGTGACGGACCATTTTTGTCCGGTCCCAAATTGTGGGGACAGTTCTGAGGTGGCGAAAGTTTGTCTGTTCACCTGTTTACCCTGACTGCTACTCACCCCGCGTTTTGTTGTCAGTCAGGTGAGCGAGGATTTCCTTTCAGTCCCTGTAGATTTGCCGGCCTGAAACATCCCCATGGTGCCGAAGAGAGACTCGCAACTTAGCTTTGGTGGTAATCAGGTATGTGTGGCTAGTTAATTGGAAGTTAAGGTTGGTACTGATGGGTTGGTTTTTTCCTGCAGGTGGTCGTAAATTTTCCAGTTCATAGTGAAGGCCTGAAGTATTTAATTGTCCCTTGATTAAACTTGTGATTGACAAGACTTGACGAGACATAGGGTGACTGTAGGAAGTTGTGATTAGTGAATGTGATTCTTGGTACTTTGAAAAGGGTATCTTTTCTTCAGCGCAGTCACTCATGGTGCTAATCGAGAATTTTTCTATTGTAATGCAACCATTGTATTGAAACTTAGTAGACTACGTATGGCTATTTTCTCTCCCAAACTCCAGTGAAATATATTATGTGAAGAGTGACTGTTAGTGACAAAGAACTGACTGTTATGACAAAGAAAAAGAAGAAGAAGGGGAAAACGAATACAACAACACAACAACAACAACGACATTGATAACAATGATGATGATGATAAGATAATAATAATACTAATAATAATAATAATAATGATGATAATATGATAATAATAATGATAATACTAATAAATTTAATAATGATAATATAAACCACCGCCCTGCAGACTCAGATGGGAAGACTGGGACCACACAGTCGAGTTTCATCCACTTAATGGATGCGTTTCTGAGAGTGTTGCTCAAATTTCCTGACCAACACTGCAGGTGCCTGTATCTCTCGGGCCTGGTTGACGCCAGGATATATTATGAAAGGAAGCGTAGAGTACAGCCCTGTCATGTAGTCTCAGACCGAAATGGAAATCCGTAGCATCATCTTAATCATCCTCATTCTCATCGATCAGCATAAAAAAATGTCTAAAATTCTGTGGCCCTTCATGCCCTGCTCTCATGGTGACCTCAGTTTCGATGTCCTCTCCACGTCTGTGGCCTTGTTTGGTTCCGTCGGGGTCACCGTAACGGACGTGGAGGCGCCCTCCAGAGGGAGAGCTCACTCAAGCCCGCCTCCACGGCTAAGCAATTTATTGTCGACAGTAGGGGGGTTAGTAGGTGTGTCCCTGCGTATGTTCAGAACAGCCGCCTCCGCGGTCACCGGTATCGGCGATTCCATGGGGCTGTCGTTGGACGGACGTGGAGGCGCCCTCCAGAGGAGAGCTCACTCAAGCCGCCTCCACGGCTAAGCATTTATTTGTCGTCAGTAGGGGGTTAGTAGTGGTGTCCTGCGTATGTTAGATCAGAACAGGCGCCACTGAACACCACCGAAGTGACTCGGCGGCAGTGCAGTGTCTCCTCCGGTGGGTTGCCTCTTGACGACTTGACACTGACTGCTCCCTACGGATTGCTGGTGCCGGGGCTTCGGCGGGGTCGACCGGTGGCGTGGCTGTGGACGGGGTGTTGGAATGAGCAGCGTGGGTGCACTGCCTCTGAGGTGGCACAGAGGTTGGGACAACACAAAAAAAAAAATAAAAAAAAGAAAAAAAAATGATAATAATAATAATAATAATGATGATGATGATGATGATGATGACAACAATGTGAGTTTGTGTGTGTGTGTGGTGTGTGTGTGTGTGTGTGTGGTGTGTGTGTGTGTGTGAGTACCTGCGCGCGTGCGCACACACGTGTGTGCAGGTGCAGGTGCAAGTGGAACGCGCGCGTGCGTGCGTGCGCGCTTGTGTATTCACGTGCAGGTGTGTCCCTTTGACCATCTGTGGAAAAACCAACACTCAGAAGATGACACAGCTATCACTGATCTGTAATGATAACATTGCCAACAACAACAAGAACAATAACGATAACAGTGACGCTCACGAGAAATACCCAACTGGGTATTGGTGATAGCAATAATGTTCGTAATGATGATGATGATGAGATGATGATTAATGAAAGAGACGTAAATGACAAAGAAAAATAGAAGGTACTTACATATGAAGCACTAGTAAGACAATCAATGGACAGACATAACCACATTTTCCCTAACCACCAACCCAGCCCCAGCCCAGTCCAACAGCTGGCGGAACACAGTGACTCTGGGGATGCGCTAACCGTGTGTTACCATCGACCACGTCTGTTTGCCCACGGCCCTCCCTCGCGAGCTCTTTGCGCCCTCAGATTTGCTCACAAGTGTGTCCACACCCACACATATACACACACTAACGCGCCTGCACACACACACTGATATCACTTTAGTAGAAAAGACGTTTACACTGAACAACAACCACAAACACCACCCACACACACACACACACAAGCACCACAAGCACACACACGCACACACACATACACACATGCGTGGCGTGCACCACACCACAACGGACACACGGAAGCACACAACACACTACACACACCACAAGTGCATCCCAAGCACACACACGCACACCCACATACCCACACGCGCGCGTTGCACGGCACACACAGCCGCGACACACACACACACACCACACACACACACACCACTTGCAAGATCAGTAGGAGGGGTAGGAGTAAGGGGAAGGGGGCGGTAGGCAGAAACAAAGAGAGAAAGGTCAGAAAAAAGAGAAATGAAGTGGAAAGAGAGAGAGAGAGAGAGATAGAGAGAGAGAGGAGAGGAGAAGAGGGTGGATGGGGGTTGGGGAGAGGCAACAGGAATGGAGGGGGGGATTAAGTGATCGTGAAAGATGGTAGGAGATTTAAAGTCTCGTTTTTGCCACTATCGTGAGAGTCGTGTTTGCCGGCTGTTTTCGGCGTTACACAGCTTCGCATTACTCGTAGTAGATTTTGCTCCAACATTGTCCACATCGTCTCGTATAAAAACACGTTCCTATACTTCGTACTAGAGCCTTTTTCGTTGGGGATCAAAATCGGTGTGGTCACCCGTACACGTCTGCCCTGCATCGGCACCCCAGGGTTCGCCTGTTCATGTCACACTTTGGCATCTGCACACCTCCTCCCCAGTTCGCTGACACCACGTCACGCGCCCCTTGCCCGCGCCCCTCCACCTCCATCCCCCTCCACTCACCCATCCATGCACAGCCTGCGATCCGTTTCACCCACTCACCACTCTCACCACTCCCCTCCCTGGTACACCAGCATAATGACACGCCACCCACGCACCACCACACAACACCACACACACACACACACACACACCCACACACACACCATGAGCCCACCCATGACATCCATGCACCCCTCTTCCCTACCCCCATCCCATTTTTCCATTACGCTACCCACGCATCAACAACCCTCCCCACCCCACCCCACCCCCCTCCATCCATACATTTTTTCATGCTGCAATGGCCCCCCCCCTACCCTCTCCACTTCATTTCGGCCCACATGTCACGCAAACCCTTCATCCCCTCATCCCTTTGCCCCCAATACCACCTTACCATGAACACTCCCTCATCCCCTCCTGTTCTGCTCACCTACACAACCCACAATATCACGCATGTAGTCTGCGCCTCCTCTTCCTTCAAGACATCCACGAACGTCATGCCCTCCTCGTGCCCCCTCTGCCCCAAGACACTCCACCATATCACCCCTCTTCATCCACTCCGTTCTGCCCTAATACACCACCACACGTCACGCCCTTCATCTGAACCATCTCTTCCCCAAATACACCCACCATGTCACGCTCTTCTCTGAACCCCCTCTTCCCCAATACACCCAACCATGTCACGCCTTCATCTGAACCACTCTCCCCCAATACACCCACCACGTCACCCCTTCATCGAGCCACCTCTGCCCGCAAAACCCACCATGTCCGCTCTTCATTGGGCCACCTCTGCCCCCAATACCCCACATGTCACGCTCCTCATCTGAGCCACCCTCTGCCCTCCAACACACCCACATGTCAGCCGCTCTTCATCTGAGCCACCTTCTGCCTGCCTCCAATACCCCACCATGTCACGTCCTTCATCTGAGCCACCTCTGCCATCCAATACACCCACCATGGTCGTCCTTCATCTGAGCCACCTCTGCCACTCCATACACCCACCATGTCACGTCCGTTCATCTGAGGCCACCTCTGCCTCCAATACACCCACCATGTCACGTGTCCTTCATCTGAGCCATCTCTGCGCTCCAATAACACCCACCATATCACGCCATTCATCTGAGCCACCTCTGCCTCCAATACCCCACCCATGTCACGCCATTCATCTGAGCCACCTCCAACCTCTGCCTCCAATACACCCACCATGTCACGCCTTCATCTGAACCACTCTACACCCCCCCGCTGCCCGCCTAATATGCTCACCATGGACGTCCCTTCATCCGCCCCCTTTGCCCTAATATGGCCCACCACATCACGCCCTTCATCTGAACCCCCCCCCCCCTCCGCCCTAATATGCCCACCATGTGACTCCTTCATCCGCCCCCTTTGCCTAATAATGCCCACCACAACCCGCACCTTCATCTGAACCCCCCCCCCCCTCCGCCCTAATACGCTGCACCCACGTCACGCCCACCACCATTGTCCCTTCTTCCCACAAGTACGGCCCACCGGCTTCTTTACACCCGTGCATCGTTGCCCCCCCCTCCCCCCCCTCCCCCCCATAACGCCCACAGGCCCTGAAAATCTATTCACTGTTCCCCCATTCATGTCATACATTATACCCCTCATCCATGTCACGCTCCGAAATTGATGCACCAAGTATCCTACACTTCATGGTGAAAGTAACATTAGTGTCAGCCATGCATCGGGTGTTCCAACACTTACAGAGAAAGTAACAATGCCCAGACGTGCATCGGGTATCCTGCACCTTACAGAGAAAGTAACAATTGCCAGAACGTGCATCGGGTATCCTGCACCTTACAGAGAAAGTAACAATGCCAGACGTGCATCGGTCTCCTGCACTCTTACAGAGAAAGTAAACAGTGCCAAGTGTGGACCGGGATCCTACACCTTTGGCAAAAAGTAACATGATGCGAAGTGTGCACGGGTGCCCTCACATCCACCAATTCAATAACTTGTTGAAAGGACGTGCATGGATATCTATACGTCTTATAGCGAAAGTATCGTAGGATGCCACTTCCAAAACTATAGGAGATATTCCTACACCGAAAATAAACATGGTGCCAGCCGAGATGCGAAACGGATATCCTACACCGAAAATAAATGGTGCCAGATATGAACGATATGAACAGATATCCTACACCGCAAATAACAAGGTGTCCAAATATGAATGGATATCCTACACTGAAAATAACATGGTGCCCAGGTATGAAACGGATATCCTACACTTTGATTTTCCTGCCTTTGGAGACAATAAGTCTGACAGAGGGGAAGGGGCGGAAATGTTGCCAAAAGGAACCTTGCAGTTTGCAAGTCTTTTGTTCTCATTACAAAGTGGCCGCTCATAAATGAAGTGGGAGCCAGGAGTAGCTCAGTGGTAGAGGCACCGGACTCGTAATCTAAGTGTTCCTGGGCTTGCGGTTTTGAATCTCCCACCAGGCCGTTTCTGTACAGTGGGATTTTTCGGACCCTCGGAGTGAACATTAGTTCTGACTTTTCCATCTTCCCATGCAGTCCTTCGAATGAGACTATAAACTTGAGGTTCCGCGTGTGAAAACGCACGCGCTATCATCCTGGCACACGCGTAAAATCCATCACCAACTTTCGGAAGAGAAGGCTAGTTTGGCCGTTGGGTATGGATGACATGTTAAACATAACATGCACTTTCCCTGAAGCTGGGTGTGAATGCCTCCCTTAATGCTGGGATAGAAGAAAAAAAAACGGTATTACACACAAAACGCCACTCCCTTGTGTGGTAGATGGGATTATCTCCTTGCCTGTCTATACAGGGGAGTGTCCGCAGGAGTATCAGCCTGCTTACACGGGAAAAAAAAATACAGGTGGCTTGCTCATAAGTGAAGTGCCATCGTTTTACCTTTTGTCTGGCCAATGAGGACAACATGAACTGTTTGCGTCGAGCAACTACCGAACAGACTTTATATTACATTAGGGGATGGATGAACGAGTATCAAGTGACTGATTATAGAAACTGCTTGACTGACCTGATCTGATCGCGTTAATTTTCTTTTTACTTATCTATTTGTTATCTATAAATCTTCATTCTTTATTTGATTACTAATAGTGTTCCTTGATTTAACAAGGACACACAATCGTCTTTATCATGGGACTGGAATCTGCAAGTAATATTCTGATGATACGCCGTCCCAACTACGCACGCGCGCGCGCACTCACGCACGCACGCACTTATGCCCGCCACACTCCACAACACCACACACACACATCACACACCCACACACACACACATACATCTCGTTCAATTTACTATGTCGACAAAGAAGAGCCGTTCAATATGAAAAAGACACCACGACAATAACACCTACACCACACACACACCACACAACCCCACACCACACCACACAGATTCATACAGCATCTCACCATCTGCCTCTTCACTCCCTGCTATAGCATTTTAGATGGTTTCGCCATCTGATCCCACCCCCCGTTCCCCCTCCACACTACACGACCCCCCAGGCTTCCTCTATCCTCTCCCGCCTAACCCCACCCCCACCACGAAACACAAACCCCCACCCACCCCTCGTGTGTGTGTGTGGTGTGTGTGTGTTGTCGTGGGTTTGTTGGCGGTGAGAGGCGGGGGGGTGGGGCTATTTTTTGGTATTGACACACCATTCCAGTGGGTTTTTGGGAACGGTTTCATTTTCTCTCTTTGCACACTCACACTGACAAAATGAACAGTTTTGAACAGAACCCATGGACAGTGGTGCTTTGATCAATAATAGCAACCTCCCCACCGGCCTTGTGTGTGTGTGTGTGTGAGTGTGTGTGTTTTGGTGTGTGTGTGTTGTTGGTGTGATTGTTGTGTGTGTGTGTTTTGTATGTGTGTGTCGTGTGTGTTGTGTGTGTGTGTTGTGTGTGGTGGTGTGTGTGCGGTGTTTGTCGTGTGTGTGTTGTGTGTGTTTTTTGTGTTGTTTGTGTGTGTGTGGTGAGAGTAACACTTGAGTTATCTGACAATAAATTGGTTCAGTCAGTGCAGTCATTTTGTGTGTGTGTGTGTGTGTGTGTGTGTGTGTGTGTGTGTGTGTGTTTGTGGTGTTTTGGTTGTGTTTGTTTGTTTTCTTTTGGTTCTCCTCTGTGTGTGTTTGGTTGGATCGTGCGTGCGGGGTGCGTGCGTGCGTGCGGCTTGCCGTTCGCTGTGCGTGCGCGCGCGCGCGTTGTGTGTGTTTGTTGTGTGTGCATTTTGATGACCAATTTCGACTAACTTTTTGAAAATTCTCTTGATTAGCTGTTTACAATTGTCGACAGAACATTAAACAGAACTCTACTCAACACGCACGCACGCACCGCACGCACATCAGCACGCAGCCACACACAACACACACACACACGAGTATTAACTTACCTACTGGATCGTTGTCATCACAGTCAACCACAGCGTGGAGCTGACTCCAATCGATATTCACAATGGCCCTAATGTTTTCATATAATCTTGCCCTTCCGCTTGGAAGCACAGAACAGCCATCCTTCTCCTCACTCCGTCGTATATTTGACTTCCTCCGAACTTCCAGCAGACAAGCCACACGTGGGGAGCAGACAATGCGTACGATGCAATGTCGCCCACAATCGAAATTCCTGCAAAAGCCACTGCCGATGAACTGATTCTGTTTGATGCGAAGTGTGGTGGCGGTCATTCTCTTTCTCCCTGTTTTCTGGCACTGTGTCCTACACCTCATTTCTATGCGCCTGTTTTCTCATATGCACAGGCCACAACGCCACAATATAGTATTTTTGCAGTGAAACCGATGATATCATCATCGTAGCGTTTGGGACCTACCATGATTGAGCCATCAGTAACGTTAAAACTGTATATTATGAATCAAAATAACTAACTTCGCTACATTTATTTTCCCACTTTATATGGGGGGGGGGGGGGGGGGGGAGAATTTTTAACCTTGAGAAATCCAGGCAGTCTAAAATACATACCTTTTTTGGGCCCTTAGTTGACATTACCAAAGGTACTTCAGGCTGTTGCTCACAGGGCGCACAATGGCCGAACCTTTCAGATACAGTGGGCTCGCAGTTTAACAATTACCAGTCTACAATGGAGGTATATAGCAGTTGACACAAGCCTCCTACTGTGCTTCAGCCATAAGCAGTTTCAACGCAATAATCCCTGACAGTGAGGACTCAGGATACCTACTTCCGAAGTTAAAGGGACCTGTGCAGCCCTTCTTGAAGAACTGTGCGCAGGCTTTCATTGGAGAACTCGTATGATGTACTGCCCTGACATGCTGAGTTAGAGGCAACGAGAGCAGACACACGGCTGGCCGGCAACAAGAAGACGGTATTACTGCTTGGTCGATCTTATGTATAAGCAATCTGAAGATCACTTAAGCAAACAATACAAGGCCACTATCTCATAGCATCTTAATCTGAACACAAGAGATGGAATGACTGCCTCCGACTTAACGAAAGCATGAAACATAACCACCAACAACATTGGAATAATTTTCAAGGCTATATTGCAAGATACCCTATAGATTGGGCAAACTCATACTGGACTTTCAATCAACAGACACAACGATGAAAACCCATTTCAACCTGAGCGTAAGGACGTGAATCGCTCAGGGTCCCCAGCATACCTGGAACGTGGTGCGCTGTCTGTTTCACAGTGGGTGATGCAAACTGTTTAGATTTTTCATGGCATCATCTGGTTGGCAAGCGTTTGGGTTTGAGGGGTGTGTGCGGAGTGAGAGAGAGAGTAGAGAGAGAGAGAGAGAGAGAGTTGTGTGTGTGTGTGTTCAACATGGTAGTGCCAGTGGTGTTAATTAGGAGTCCCAGACATCTATGTGGAAGGGCTTGGTGTGCGAGTGTGGTGTGAGAAGTGCGTGGTGTGTTGGTGTTTGGCGCGCGGCGCGACGCGTGTGCGTGTTTGTGTGTGGTGGCGCGAGCGCGCGCGTGTGTGTGTGTGTGTGTGTGTGGGTGTGTGTGGTTGTGTGTGCTGGGAATGTTCGTTTTAATGTTATTAGTTTTCTTACTGTTATTATGTATGTATGATGTACTTGATGTCTGTTCTTGGCTCCTAAGTCAATCTTCTGACTTCACGCATCAGTCACACACACACACACCACACACACACACACCACCCCACACCCCCCACACACTAATTACTATATACACCACGCACATACGAACGTGTTGTTGCGTACATTCGCTGCTCTTACCCCATTACATATACACATGTGTGCGGTACACGGACACACTGACAACACGCGCACACCCACGATGCACATCAGGGCACAAATGCACACACAACACACGCACGCCCGCAAGGCACATGCGCACACGCCCCCCACAAAAGACACCCACATACACCACAGATATGTACACATTAGCCTATATGCAGATACGTGTGCTCACACCAAACCACAAATTACACACCCCCAATGTGTTTTGGGGGTACAATCAGAAAAAAGAAATGTCGATAGTCCTTCACGATCTGACCAGCGCGGTGGGCTAATTGCGTATTGTCAGCATCTCTGAGTCGTAGCCATGAAGCCTTTCTTCAATTGCTCTATCTTAGTTGTTAATTCGTTTTATTCCATCAGTTCAGAATCATGATGTGTATGGGGTCTCATCCCTTAGTGGACTGCGGTGTAGCGGGATATGGGCTAGTCCG
>JADBJO010025843.1:0-2500 GCA_016801955.1 Conus betulinus
TGCACAACAATCGGAGAGCCGTGGCATCGACATCAGGAAACTCGACAAGGAAGCTACCAACTCAATGGCCCATTTGAACTACACCACACAAATATACCAAACATACTGGTAAATCACAACTCCCAAGCGGTACACAGACCACCGCCAGGTTTGTTTCTGTGTGGGTCTTTGGGGGTGGGGTTGCATGTGGCAGATCATGGAAAATGCTAGTAATATATGAGTACCGTAAGCCTGCCGGATGAGGCCCTGTTATGAGGAGACGGTACTGTGAAAAATGGACTATAAAAGGGACATAGGCCCCACTGCAATGGCAATTGCATCCCAAACCCTCGGGAAACGAATGTCTTGCGCACTAGGGAAAAAATAGGTTAGCCTACAATAAGAAAAAAAGACAACACTGCAGGACCTAGTATGCTATGTACTGTGCAAGAAAGGGTGAAGGTACACAAGCCGGCTAGGGGCTGACAAGGGGTGGGGCTGGCTGGTCGGGAGTATCTGAACCAGTGGAACAGCGTCTGGG
Source organism: Conus betulinus (assembly GCA_016801955.1). Taxonomy (NCBI): domain Eukaryota; kingdom Metazoa; phylum Mollusca; class Gastropoda; order Neogastropoda; family Conidae; genus Conus; species Conus betulinus. Next base: position 521 of record JADBJO010025843.1, read on the forward strand.
GCGAAGTTGGAGAAGATGGGGCAGATCGGTGAGGGAGTCTACCTGGCATTTCTGAACAATAAGGCTAAAATTGTGTAAATCTTGTCAACAAATGGTGTAGGCACGGCGGGGCGCCCGGTGTGCGGTTCAGTGCGGGGCACAAGGTACAACAGGTTTCGATGCGGCCAATAGAAACGTGCAAGCGGGAATATATAAACACAAAATCATGTCATTAATAAAAACCATTGTTTTTCAGTGGCCCACAAATATTGTGACACCAAAATGTATCTGGGTTTCACAAAGCACCAGTTTTGAATCATATCCATGATGACATGCCGTTTTGCTGAAAAAAGAAATTTATATTCATTACAACAAATGGAAGAATGAATACTCTGTCTGTCACAGCAATATTGTGAATTCTTCACCATCACTCTGATGTGACAACACACACAACATGTGATGTTGGCAAGGAACAAAATTACCCTGTGAAATATCTATCTGCATGACAAGGAAACAAATACATACTGTGCAAGCACACATGCACACGCACACACATACACAATATGCAATGCCACATAGCGATGTACAAATATGCAATGTGATATTTAACCGATAGAATTACAATAACACCTACCTGTCCACAACACACAGCATTGTCAGAGAGTCAATGTGTTTATATCCTCTGTCCAGTACTTACTATGGTAGATAACACATTCTCAAAAATCTATACGACTCTAGTAATACTGGTAGTAGACTCTATCTTTAGTCTTATGAGTAGACCCAATGTCAGGTACACCACTCCTGTCATATTAGTATTAGACTCTATCTTTAGTCTGATGAGTAGACCCAAGTCAACAAACTGGGAAAACAAACTCTGGTTGATTCTTAACTTAAATGAACTTCAAATTCAAATTAAGGACACCAAAGATAACCATTAATGAAGAAAGACGAAAAACAATGCACATGATCTGCCAGCGTCATTTAAGGATGGGAAGGGGTATTATGTCTTGAGGACATTAGTAGTTCGAGTCGATTCAGGGCAGAAGTGCTTTGTCATACATGCAGAACAGGGGTGCATGGAAACAGTTGACCCTGTTTACTACTGTAACAGGCGTTGATCTACTCATCCAGCTGAGAAATGAATCGACTTCTTACTTTTCCACTCGCCGAACATCCTGTTGAAGGCCTTGTCGGATGATATTTCACACTCGCACAAGTGAGTCAAACAGAAGGCATTGCGCTGAGCTTTTTCTCTTCTCTTTTTCTGCTTTTTTTTTTTTTTTTTCATCTCTGGAAGAACGAGAAGAGGCTTGAAGTAGGCTAGTTAAATCTGGCGCACACTGAGTCTGGTCGTGGTGTCACTGAATCGTCTGATGATGCAACGGTGCAAATCGAAGTTCTTTGCAAACCAACCCATCATGTTCAAAAATGCAAGATATCATTGATCATAAATCTAATGAACATTCTCAAAGCACTGGGTTTAATCAATATGACAAGTCTGCGCATAACCGACTGAAACGTGTTTTTAAAATATCAAAATAGCGGAAGAAGAAGAAAAAAAATATCGGTCAACAGCTTGGTCACGATTCGTGTCACTTTAGATTGCATGCCAGTTGGATTGTTGACGGTCAAGGCAGACACATCCCTTAAAAAGTTTTAAACGGTTCGCATGTGTCTACATATTCAGGCAAATCCTACCTTCATCAGCAAACAGCCGGCTGTGAAATGACAGGCCTCGGGAATCAATGAAGGAACGCTGGTTACTCGCAACTCCGCGTCGTCAACACGCAAGCCTTACGGCAAGGTCAAGGCTTTTTTTAGTTTGCCAACTGTTGTTTCAAGACAAAGTTGCTGAACGTTTGAGAATCAGATCCGAAACCACACACAGATCAATCAGATATGAAAGATGAACACTATTTGGCCTTGAATGAATTGTGTTATACCTCGATAGACCGTGTGGCTTCGTAAACAAATACTGTTAGGTTGCGCGATTCTTCGCCT
>JADBJO010025843.1:17500-23274 GCA_016801955.1 Conus betulinus
CCATGCTCCCATCCCTTCGTCATCTGCCTTCATCTTCCAGCGACACCCCCACCTCTCAACCCGCCGTCTCCCTTCCTTCCTGGCTATCCTGTTTGGAAGGAAGCAAGCCATCAGAGCCAGGAGAGAGAGAGAGAGAGAGAGAGAGAGAGAGAGAGAGAGAGAGAGAGAGAGAGAGAGAGAGAGAAGACAAGACAAGACAAAATTCTTCTTTATTTACGAGAAGCGGTCATGTAATCATAAAAGAACATCAAATGATAATAGAAGATAAATGAAAATGAACAAAAAATATGAATAATAATTAAACAAACACAAAATAGAAATAAAAATGAGAGTAACAATAATGAAGAGGAAGGAGACAGTGGGGCTAGAGAGTGAGGTGGGCTGGGGGTACATATGTAAATGTACTACAACGTACAAGATTAGCATGTATGAAAACAGACATAAAATGAATACGACAAAGTACGTACATATTTTAGAACATTTGGAACGTATATGCCGCTGAAGTGGGTACAGAGAGAGAAAGAATTTCATTTGGTTACCATTTGCTTGAAAGAAAATCTCAAATCAGGCAGAGAATAGTAAACACCCTGCTAAGTAGAGTAACTCTTTCTCCAGTTACGACATGATTACACGCGAATAACCCCATGCGATTGCTGCTAACAATACCGAAATCGCCCAGCAGAATTGCCAACACAGACCACACAGAACAAACAACGAGACCGCCCCCCACCCCACCCCCACCCCCTACCCCTGTCAAGAACAGAGTACATGAGGAAGCTTGGAACATCCTTTCTTACTGATGTCTTCCGATTTGTTCTGTGTGCCCCGTGGTGGCATGTCTGCGGACAATTTGATGTGGTATGCCTAAGTAGTATTGTTTGGAGTTATGGGCCGTGTGATCATCTCATCATAGGTGCAAAAGGTAACCTATACTTATTCGTTATGTACTGTTTACTATTTCCTGCCTCATGTAAAATTCCCTCTCACACCAATTTAAGCAGGTTTGCCTGTATTTATTTGCGCTTGTCCATGTGTTTGTTTGGTACAGATTAATGAAAAAGGATGTGACAGTCTTCAGTAAACGTTAATTTGTGACTGTTCATTTCTCCAGTCATTGTCGCTGTGTGAGGCGTTAGTAAAGGGTATATGAGCAAGCTTGAATCATCTCTTATTTACTTTTTTCCTTGGCGGGGAGGAGGGTGGGGGGTGGAGGGGTGGCGGTTTTCTTCTTGTTTGGTCTGTGTGCTCTGTGTGCTTTGTGTTGGCATTTCTGCTAGGAGATATGGTGTCGAAAGCTGCAATAATTGTTTGCAGTTATGAGCATGCAATTATTTCAGCATGGGTGCAAGAGCTACCGTACTTTTTTCGTTATTTAGAGTTTCCTTCTTGTTGTTGTTGTTGCTGCTGCTGTTGTTGTTGTTGTTGCCCTTTCTGCGTGTATGCGACGTGACGTTAGGTTCGAGCTATTCCCCCCCTTTTTTTTTTCTTTTTTAACGATGATGGGGAAGCAAAAGTGAAAGGCCACCTTTTTTATTTTGTGTTACGGTTTCTTGAGGTAGTTGACACACTCAGTGATAGATTTGTGCTATGTTAAAGTTGTAATTAGTGATAAAAAGCTGATGTTAGCAAGATATATTAGTATCAGCCCCCCCCCCCCCCCCCCCTTCTCTCTCGCACCCCATCCTTCTCTCTCTCTCTCTCTCTGTCCCTCTGTCTCTCTCTCTGTCACTCTCTCTCTCTCTCTCTCTCTCTCTCTCTCTCTCTCTCTCTCTCTCTCAGTTTATGTGCTCGCGCGTTCGTGTGTGCGTGCACGGGTGTGAGTGCGTGTGTGTAGGCTATGCGTGTGTGTGTTTGGATCGCAGAAGGGTGCCTGATTTCATATTTACTTTCGTTTCAATCAAATCGAGGTATTTGCATTTGTTTCTGTTCGTCCATGTACTTGTCTGGCTTGTCAAGTTTTAAAAGGCTGAGCCAATCTTGAATAATTATATTCGTTCATTTCTCCAGTTGTTGTTGCTGTGTAGATGTGTTCGGTACAGGCAATAGGCATTGTCGCGGTCAAATTTGTTGCCCGGTCAAATTCGTTGCTAGTATACCAACTTAGGCAAAAATGACGTTACTGGTATACCAACTTAACCAAAAATGACATTGTAACATGTAGTCGCTAATGGCCATGGCAACTCTCCACAGTTTCAAGTACGGCGACTACAACTACTACTTCTACCACCACTACCACTACCACTACCACTACTACTACTACTACTACTACTAGATTTTTTTTGGTCATTGTGCCAGCTCAGTATTTGCATTGAATTTGTCCAAGCAACGAATTTGTCTGAAGCTGCAGTCAAATTGGTTGTAGCTGAATATGATGACCACTATACGTCGACTACAACGCTACCACTACTACCACTACTTTCACTTATTTTTTCTTATTCTAGGGCTTCAATGTGCGATTTTCTACACTTGGGAAGATTGACAGGGGTACGATAGTCATTTGCAACCAATTTTGATCAACAGCCAGTCAAATTCGTTGCAGCTGAAAATCATGACTACTACTATTACCACAACAACAACACTACTACTACTACTACTACTACTATTGCTGCTGCTACTACTACTACTACTACTACTACTACTACTACTAGATTTTTGTTGGTCATTGTGCCAGCTCAGTATTTGCATTGAATTTGCCCAAGCAATGAATTTGACTGAAGTACGCAGTCAAATTCGTTGCTCCGGTCAAATTCGTTGCAGCTGAAAATCATGACTACTTCTATTACAATAACAACAACAACAACAACAACAACTACTACTACTACTACTACTACTACTACTACTACTACTACTACTACTACTACTAGAATTTTGTTGGTCATTGTGCCGGCTCAGTATTTGCATTGAATTAGCCAAGCAATGAATTTGACTGAAGTACACAGTCAAATTCGTTGCTCCGGTCAAATTCGTTGCAGCAGAATATCATGACCACCACTACGTCGACTACATTTGCTTCCACTACTACTACTACTTTAACATTTTGTTTTATTAGTTTTTTTTTTCTTATTCTAGAACTCCATTGTGTTATTTTCTACACTTGGGAATGAGATTGACAGGGGTACAATAGTCATTTGCAACGAATTTGACTGATCAACAGCCAGTCAAATTCGTTGCAGCTGAAAATCATGACTACTACCATTACCACAACAACAACAACAACCACCACCACCACCACCACCACCACCACCACCACCACCACCACCACTACTACTACTACTACTACTACTACTACTACTACTACTACTAGATTTTTGTTGATCATTGTGCCGGCTCAGTATTTGCATTGAATTTGCCTAAGCAATGAATTTGACTGAAGTACGCAGTCAAATTCGTTGCTCCAGTCAAATTCGTTGCAGCTGAAAGTCATGACTACTATTATTACAACAACAACTACTACTACTACTACTACTACTGCTACTACTACTTCTATACTACTACTTCTACTAGATTTTTGTTGATCATTGTGCCAGCTCAGTATTTTGCCCAAGCAATGAATTTGACTGAAGTACACAGTCAAATTCGTTGCTCCGGTCAAATTCGTCGCAGCAGAATATCATGACCACTACTACGTCGACTACATTGCTGCAACTACTACTACTACTTTTAACATTTCGGTTTTTTTCTGTTTTGTTCTTATTCTAGGGCTCCATTGTGCGATTTTCTACACTTGTGAATGAGATTGACAGGTGTACGATAGTCATTTGCTACGAATTTGACTGATCAACAGCCAGTCAAATTTGTTGCAACTGAAAATCATAACTACTACTACTACTACTACTACTACTACTACTACTACTACTACTACTACTAGTTCTACTAGTACTACTACTACTAGATTTTTTTTGTTGGAATTTTGAATTTGCCCAAGCAAAATTGACTGCAAGCTTCAGTCAAATTCATTGCTTGGGCAAATTCAATGCAAATACTGAGCCGGCACAATGACCAACAAAAATCTAGTAGTAGTAGTAGTAGTAGTAGTAGTAGTAGTAGTTGTTGTTGTTGTTGTTGTTGTTGTTGTAATAGTAGCAGTCATGATTTTCAGATGCAACGAATTTGACTGGCTGTTGATCAGTCAAATTCGTTGCAAATGACTATCGTAACCCTGTCAATCTCATTCCCAAGTGTAGAAAATAACACAATGGAGCCCTAGAATAAGAAAAGACAAAGAAAACGAAATGTTAAAGTAGTAGTAGTAGTGGCAGCAATGTAGTCGACATAGTAGTGGTCATGATATTCTGCTGCAACGAATTTTGACCGGAGCAACGAATTTGACTGCGTACTTCAGTCAAATTCATTGCTTGGGCAAATTCAATGCAAATACTGAGCCAGCACAATCACCAACAAAAATGTAGTAGTAGTAGTAGTAGTAGTAGTAGTAGCAGCAGCAGCAGCAGTAGTAGTAGTAGTAGTAGTAGTAGTAGTAGTAGTAGTAGTAGTAGTAGTAGTAGTAGTAGTAGTAGTAGTAGTAGTAGTTGTTGTTGTTGTTGTTGTAATAGTAGTAGTCATGATTTTTTCAGCTGCAACGAATTTGACTGCGTACTTCAGTCAAATCATTGCTTGGGCAAATTCAATGCAAATACTGAGCTGGCACAATGACCAACAAAAATCTAGTAGTAGTAGTAGTAGTAGTAGTAGTAGTAGTAGTAGTAGTAGTAGTAGTAGTAGTAGTAGTAGTAGTAGTAGTAGTAGTAGTAGTAGTAGTAGTAGTAGTAGTAGTAGTAGTTGTTGTTGTTGTTGTTGTTGTAATGTAATAGTAGTAGTCATGATTTTCAGTTGCAACGAATTTCACTGGAGCAACGAATTTGACTGTGTACTTCAGTCAAATTCATTGCTTGGGCAAATTCAATGCAAATACTGAGCCGGCACAATGACCAACAAAAATCTAGTAGTAGTAGTAGTAGTAGTAGTAGTAGTAGTAGTAGTAGTAGCAGTAGTTGTTGTTGTTGTTGTTGTTGTTGTTGTTGTAATAGTAGTAGTCATGATTTTCAGCTGCAACGAATTTGACTGGCTGTTGATCAGTAAAATTGGTTGCAAATGACTAACGTAACCCTGTCAGTCTCATTCCCAAGTGTAGAAAATAACACAATGGAGCCCTAGAACAAGAAAAAAACAAAGAAAACGAAATGTTAAAGTAGTAGTAGTAGTGGCAGCAATGTAGTCGACGTAGTAGTGGTCATGATATTCAGCTGCAACGAATTTGACCGGAGCAAACGAATTTGACTGCCTACTTCAGTCAAATTCATTGCTTGGGCAAATTCAATGCAAATACTAAGCCAGCACAATGACCAACAAAAATGTAGTAGTAGTAGTAGTAGTAGTAGTAGTAGTAGTAGTAGTAGTAGCAGTAGCAGCAGTAGCAGTAGTAGTAGTAGTAGTAGTCGTAGTCGTAGTCGTAGTAGTAGTTGTTGTTATTGTTGTTGTAATAGTAGTAGTCATGATTTTCAGCTGCAACGAATCTGACTGCGTACTTCAGTCAAATTGATTGCTTGGGCAAATTCAATGCAAATACTGAGCTGGCACAATGACCAACAAAATGTAGGAGTAGTAGTAGTAGTAGTAGTAGTAGTAGTAGTAGTAGTAGTAGTAGTAGTAGTAGTAGTAGTTGTTGTTGTTGTTGTTGTTGTTGTTGTTTGTAATAGTAGTATCATGATTTTCAGTTGCAACGAATTTGACTGTGTACTTCAGTCAAATTCATTGCTTGGGCAAATTCAATGCAA
>JADBJO010025844.1:0-23274 GCA_016801955.1 Conus betulinus
ACATAACCGAGGACAATTCTTTCAAGACATTTCATTGCAACAGATGTGAGGGCAACTGGTCGGTAATCATTTAAACAGCTTGGGTTGCGTTTTTTTGGGAACAGGACATACAGTGGCATTTTTCCATAAAACAGGAATTATACATTCTCTAAGTGACCAGGTAAACAAACGACTGTAAACATAGGAGAGCTGAGAAGCACACACCTTCAACAATTTCCACAGATTATCAGGGCCCATTGCCTTTCTCACATTTAAACGTTTGAAAAAAAAACTGAACATCATTTTCCTCAATCACAACAGAATCACTTCCATCAACATCGTTTTTAACATTGCTTTGGAGTTCTTTCCTTCACTTCCTTTAATTCTTTACTAAAATCTTTATCATCAAATCTACAGTAAAAATCGTTCAGCTTTTCTGCAAATTGCTTCTGTTCTTTTGCTGTTTTTTTGTTACTAATATTTTGGTTTGAACATTTTCCTGAACCTGATAAAACTTTATTCCTTTCCATGCATCTCGCATATTTCCATTCTGGAACATGTTTTCAACTTTTCTCTTGTAAGCTCTCTTTGATTCTTCAATCTCCGTTTGCAGTTTCTTTTGTACAACCTTACGATCGCTTTTATTGCCTGATTGAAAAGCTCTTTTTTTTCTCATTTAGAGTTATTTTCAGAGATTTTTGTAACCCAAGGTTTGTTGTTGGGAAATATTTTGATAGTTTTAGTAGGTACAATCATGTGTTCACAGAAAGAAATGTAGCTGGAAATAACATCGGTGGCTTCGTTAATGTCAAAACTAGAATTCAAAAACAAATTCCAATCTGTACATTCAAAACAAGCCTGTAATTCATCAACACTTTCTTGTGTCCAACACTGCACTTGCTTTTTAGTGATAGGTTGTGTTTTCACTTTTGGTCTGTAAGCTGGCAAGAGATGAATGGCATTGTGATCAGACTGACCAACAGGGGGGAGCTGAACACACTTGTATGCAGATGGTATATTACAGTAGCATAAATCAAGTATTTTATCCTTTCTCAATCTATTTCATCTGTATTTATTTATTATTCATCTAACTTAGTTCCAGAAACCCAAAAATCTGAAAGCACACACACACACACACACACACACACACACACACACACACACACACACACACACACACACGTTCATGCATGCACTCTGGTATACATACACGCTCGCGCGCGCTGTATATCGCAAACCTAAACACAAACACCGACATTCGCATGTACTTACCGCTCAGCACTTGAAATACATAGTCACTAACGCGCACGAGTGCTAAGAAACACAAACAGCCGCACTTGCGCATGCACACATTCACGCAGAGACATACACGCGAGCATAGATCCACACACCCACCCTACACACACACACACACATACACACACTCACGCATGCACGCACGCACTCTCGCACTCTAGCACACACACACACACACACACACACACACACACACACACACACACACACACACAGTCACACACAACACACACACACACACACACACACACACACACACACACACACACACACACACACACACACACAAGGGCGCACATGCGCTCGCACCTACAAGAAACAGCTGGATAAAGCACGCGAGTGTTTACAGAGAGAGAGAGAGAGAGAGAGAGAGAGAGAGAGAGAGAGAGAGAGCATGTGTGCAGACATACTCACATAAACACACTCACATAAACTCAGGCTTCACAAATTCCAGCATTGGTTCATACAATTCACGGTACCCATGCGCGAACACGCGGTTTGTTCGTAAAAGAAAAAATGTAATGAAAAATGTTTCAGTCGATAATTAAACTTGTCTGCAAGTATGTAAAGGGAAAAGCAAAACAAAAAAAAAAACAAAAAAAAAAAAAACAAAAAAAAAAAAAAAAGAAAAAAAAAAAAAAAAAAGAAAAAAAAAAAAAAGAAAGAAAGAAAGAAAGAAAGTAGAATAAAATAAAGTGAATTGAAATGAACGGAAAAACACGTCAGTATCATGAGTTCTGGGAACATCTCGTATTATGTAGGCTCTCCAACTGACTTAGAAACTTTCTGGTATGTGAACCCATCATTAACAAATGTATACTTTTGTCTTGTGGAAAAAAAAAGATGCCAAGCATATAAACGTACTCCCAGTTTATCTTGAATACGCGGGGACGGAGTGTGTGTGTGTGTGTGTGTGTGTGGGGGGGGGGGGGGCGGGAGCTGAAAAACTTCACAATCAAACATGCGTCATAATGTATTTCGTCACTGAGATAATCCATAAAGAAGAAAAACCGGTTTGGGACGTTATAGCTGTTAGTAACGGCTATTCTGGTGAAATAAAACATCGGGCATCATTCTTGACTCATAAACATAAATACAAATTTTCAAAAATATCGGCTCAGAAGCTTTAACTGGAGGTAGTGGAACACATTTTGACCATGGACAGACACATAGACATACAGACAGCATTTCTTCGTTCCCATTCTAAAGTACTCCCTGTTCTATGAGAACTGGAGTACAAAAACAAAAAACGAACAGGATAATGCGTTTTTGAACAAGCTTACAAGCTTACAGGTCTATCAGAAAGGATGTGTTTGGGGTCCAAATATGTATCATTGTATTTTAAGAAGTTGACAAAATGTGTCGGTACAACTATCAAGTAAGAAATATAAACATTAAGGATCAATTATTTCAATAGTTGCTTTATTATGGTTATGATGTTTGTATTACGCTTTATTATGCTTATCTTTCTGTCAAATGATATGATACGATGCCATGACCATGACAATGTGATGACACGTAAAATGGACACCAAATGCAATCTGCTGGAATTCGCCAAGGATTCTGACCATGGAACTGATTAATTCATGTAAGATCACACCTAAATATTGAAACACGCACAGAAATGTACATGATTTCACACTGACAAACAACCTCAGCTCATTTTACCTGATGTCAGTATCATTTCACGAAACGTAAACGTTAGTGGGAATTTGATGTCCAGCAACATGAGCATAAACAGTTCTTCCTATGCTATGGACTTGGATCCACTAAATGCGTTAAAAAACAACAACCAACCAAACGATCCAGTAACGAACCTCTATACACAGTGCTAAGTCTCTCCAGTTTTTTTTTCTCTGCGTACGCAGGTACGCAGGCTGATACTCCCGCGGACACTTTTTGTATAGCCAGGCAAGGATTAATCCCATCTACCCAACAAAGCGAGTGAAGTTTTGTGTGTATGACCGTTTTTGGTCCCGCCATTAAGCCATACTCCAACTTCGGGGAAGGTGCATGCTATGTGAAACGCGTGTCATCCATGCCAACGGGCAAACTGGCCTTCTCTTCCGAAAGTTGGTGACAGTATTTTACGTATGTGCAAGATCTTATGCGTGCGTTTACACACAGAAACCTCGGTTTATAGTCTCATTCGAAGGACCGTATGGGAAATGGAGTCACAACCAATGTTAACTCCGAGGGAAAAGAACCAGTGTTAACTCCGAGGGAAAAATCCACCTGTACCGAAACAGCCCGTCGGATATTCGAAACAGCAACCCCAAGATCACAAAGATTACGAGTCCGGCGCTCTACCACTGAGCTATTCCGGCCCCCTCTCCAGTTTCATATTCCCATCATCACTGTAAACATGAAGGGACCTGTTCCGGGAAAAAAAAAAATCAGTGGAAGAAAAACACCTGTCTTTCCATTGCACATAGAGTTCCGTTTTCATAGTTTTATGGGTCAAGATCATTACGCAGTTTTGTGCTTGCTTCATTTGGTTAACAACGTTGCATCAAACCCAAGACTTGTACATCTGAATTGGTCGGTGATGTTAATAATAAATGAAGTCGAATTGTCAATAACACAGTGTCTGCATTACAGGTAAACCGTTTGACACCCATGTTTTGGCATTTTCTCTTTCTGTTTGAACGGGTCAGCTGACGAATTGGGCTAAGTGAACCTGTTCCGGAAAAAAAAAATCATCAGGATTAGATAATGCATGTTTTTTCCACTGCAAACAGAGTTATCTTTTCTCAGCTTATTGGCCAAACAAATCGATAGAGAGAGTCAACTATCTGACTTTTTTGCGCACGCCAGGATCACGATCGGAGTACTGACTGTCTGTGTTACAGGTGCACGTTTTGGCATTTTCTCTCATCGCTAAATCGCTTTAAACGGGTACACCAGTGTCCTTTGTCCTATGAAAACAGCGTGTTCACTCTCGCCGAATGCGACCCGTTATGCAGATTATCTCCCTTGCTGATTTCCGCACATCGGATATTCACGGATGTCCTGCAGTTATTTTATGTTGTGGTTATTCCTGATCTCTTCACTGGCTGCTTTCTCAACATCGTCAACATGGTGCGTTCTGCAGACATGGCATGAAACAACGTCAACATGTGTTTTTGTTCTTTTCGACAATGATGTGCATCGTCTGTGTCACTCTTGTTTTGATGCTGTATTCTGAAATACTGTTTAACAACTATTTCATGGTATTGTATCAGAACGTTCCCTGATGGCTGCTGTTGATGATGATGAGGATGAGGATGATGATGGTGATGTGTGTGTATGTGTATGTGTGTGTGTGTGTGTGTGTGTGTGTGTGTGTGTGTGCGCACGCGCGTGTGCGTGCGTGTGTGCATGCGTGTGTGTGTGTGTGTGTGTGTGTGTGTGTGTGTGTGTGTGTGTGTGTGTGTGTGTGTGTGTGTGAGCACTCAAAGCTCGGCTGACAAACAATTCACATTATTTCTCTATTCTTATGTAGGACATCTAGGAGACATACTTATCAAAAAATTGAATGGGAAGGGTGTTTTTGTCATCTCGTCTTCACAGTCCACTGCTATGCCTAAAAAAATCCATGAAGAGATAGTACACTTTATTTGCAGTCCTCTTGTCTTTGGGAACAAATGTTGACAACGAAACACCGAGTACTCTGTTGAGTAGACATATTGACAGGGTCGACATCGCATTATCATGTCACCAGCAGTGAGTTTCATGGGACAAATTGGTGGACATTCTAAAAGGGCTGATTTTTCACTGAAGTATAAATATCATCCTGTGCAGTTTCGTTCGTTATCATCCTAACAGCCATCACCATGGTTCATCTTAATTACAAAAAGCTGAGATCAGATCTGTTTTCACCAAAATTCTGTTAGCTCAAACTGTGACTAAGATACAGTTCTGCTTATCTGTATAGTTCTGTATTTTCAACCCCAAAACATGCTTTTCCCTGTACAGGTAGTCTGTTCCAGATATCCTTTATCCTTCTCCCCCGAGATCGACACGTCTGGGGAACTGGACAGACCTCTACGTCTTGATGGCTACCTTTACAAAATGTGTATGGTGTTCTCAGTTACTCGGTAAAAAATGTCTTGGTATACCACACCTTACACAAAGCCACACCTTTCTTAACACTTAATACTTGTTGTAACTAATATAATCCAGCATTATTATTTACATCACCTTGTTGTGTCTCAAAGTGCTTACCAGAGGATTATGTCAGATTTCTGTTGATCCGTCCTGTGTTGGTTGTCTCCTCGAGTGGTATGTCTCTATATCTGTTAGGTCAATGTTCACTAGGTTTACAATGAAAACACTTTAAAATGACAAACAACTAACAAGAAGAAACGGTAAGAGACAGGCGTGGGACTGATAACGATGAAAAGAGTGACCTAAGAAAAATAGTATTGGGGAGTAGGTGGGTGGACGTACACTCACTTTAACAATACTTCTCATGTTGATGATACAGATATATGATGGCAATTTACGTGTTGTCATTACAGTTGTTTTCATCATGATAATGATGTTAAATCGGTGTCGACGTAAAAGACGCTGACGATATTCAGGTCAATTCATGTTGCATCAAGCCCAGCCGATCATCAGGGGCCACATCAAGGCTGTCACACTCAATTCCCAAAACGATCTCTTTTCCATTTGCAGAAAGTTAAAGTTACCGTTAAAACTACATCATTCATAAATGAAAAAGATACCTTTGCAGACAAAACAAAAACAAGTCACAAGATTTAAAAAAATTAAAAAAAATGGACAGGCAGACAGACAGAGAGAGACAGAGAGCTGGTGGTCATCACTACTGATTGTGGTGTTGTGGCTGGCCATCAACTTTGTCTTCTCAGTGCTGATTTCCATGCCATAACTTGCTGATGTTCCACCCAGTCTTTCAGCGACCTCGGTCAGATCTTATCCTTTGCCTGCCAGGCCATCCGTATCAGTAGCAAAGCAAAGGGTCATGATGGCTCGTTCTCAAATGCTGTCTGTGCTGATATGATCTCAGAGTGCATCAACAATGATGTGCTACAGGAATATGTTAAAAATTGTCGGAGACAGAAGGCAGCCCTTGCAAACTCCACCTGAAGAATGGAATCATTCTCCAGTAGCACTGTGTATGAGCACAGCTTTAGCTGCTTTGAAGTACAGCTGCTGGATAGTATCCAATGGCTTTCATCCAACAGCAAATTTCTTCGTTGTGGCCCACAGCACTTGCAGTTAGTGTCTGTAGTACGCCTTCTTGAAGTCTACAAAGACGTGGCAGAACTAGTTCTGGTGCGGTAAGTGCATTTAGTAAAATGTACTCAGGTTAAAGATTTGTTCCATGGCACTTCTACCTTTGCAGAATCTTGTGCGTTCATTTAGCAATAGTGGTATCTGTTTACAGCTGTGGACCATTCAGAATGATTGTGAGCAAACCTTACTGACATAGCTGATCAATCTTGTTGTGTGTGAGAGTTCTGGCAGTGTGGGAGATTTACTTTCATGGGAAAAATGACGATTAGTGATTGAGTGCATGGCGTGGGCCACTTCCCAGTGTGCCAGATTTTGTTTGATGGCAATTAAGATATGGCTTCTCCACCATTTTGCAAGAGTTTTGTAGGGATGTTTTCAATACTTGCAGCCTACCCAAATTTCAGATTTTGATCGTTTTCATTGCCGCTACGATTGTTCATAGAATATAGGAAAGTCATCGTCATTTCATGAATCCTGTTCTGTCAGCAGTCTTGGATCTCCTTTGCTCAGAATTCCTCTACATGCTGACTTGCATAAAGTGTTTCATGCTAATAGCCAGTAAATTTTAGCCAGAATCCCTTTCGTTCTGCAATGTCAAATGCAGCCAGTTATTCGGTATTACGAAACTCTGAACCACATACAGGATGACAATGTTTGAATGACCCAGTCACTGACAGATGTGCTGATACTACAAAAATATCAACAACAGGCAAATCTGTGGTAACACTGAGTTTAAGCAAGCCAACAGACTCGCAAATGTTGACGTATTTGAAACAGTTATTAACTACGGTGATACATTGATGTTTTGCGTGTGTTAAGAAATCTGTTACTATTGTAAACTAAAATCTTTTAAAAGCAAGAATCATAGAGTAGTTTTGATATCATATTTGTTACTGTTGTGTTTATGTTTTCTGTCAAACAATATGACATCATTTTGACAAGGTAATGACTTGCAACATAAATACTAAAAAATCATTTTATTGGAATTCAGCCAGGATTTTCATCATGAGACCAATGGCATTCTATGACGTTTATATTGAGACAAGCACGGAAATGTGTGCGCTTTCATATTTCTGAGCATGGAGCGTTTTACCAGATATCTGTATCAATCCAAAGACCTGAATAATTATAAGATCTGGACGACCAGCAGTATTGACCTTACGATTCTTCATACATTTTCATCATGGGTTATCTGTATGACAATAATGCGATCCGCTAAAAGAACAAAAGAACCAATGTGTAGTGTGTGGGCCTTTCTGTTTTTAAGTTTCATCCCGACAATATAGATGTGGCAGTGTCTACATCAGCTATGTCTTAAATAACATAATTGTCATCAATCGGCGGTACTGAACCAGCACGTCCATGTGTTCAGAGTGGTAGCTCAAGATAGAGATGGTGTGCGGGTGTGCGAGCGTGTGAGTGTATGTGTGTGTGCGAATACTAATGTAGCCACTGTCTCCACCCGTGTCGCCAATCTGATGCAATGATAGTAATCGTCACAGTCACAGGGCAAGCACACTGTGACTACCACTCTCCGCACAGACCTGGTCCAGCAGCAGCATCAAGCCCTACTCCCACTGACTCCCGTGTACACGTCTGTGAAGTTCGGAAAAGCAGTCTTTTCAAATATGCATATCTACAAGCACACAAGTTTGAGACAGTTGCTTTGCCCAACCTCAAGCTGGAAAGTCAAGGGTATTTAAATACTGCCAAACATTGCTGTCGCACTCCATAAGAAGCTTCTACGAGACCAGTGGCTTTCAAAGAGCTTGGAACTCCGTTAACATTACGTTTGTTAAACCTATGTACATGTTTCAGCTTATTTGTCTCGCTTTGTTTCTTTGCTTGTTTGTTTGTTAGTTTGGTTTATCCAAACACTGGAACAGGAAATCTAAAATCCCTTCAGAATAATTGTAGTTTGTCTCGAAAATATCATGAAACAGATACCTCTCTCTCTCTTTCTTTCTCTCTCTCTCTCTCTCTCTTTCTCGCTGTGTGTGTGTGTGTGTGTGTGTGTGTGTGTGTGTGTGTGTGCGTGTGCGTGCGTGCGTGCGCGCGCGCGCGTGCGTGCGTGCGTGTGTGTGTGTGTGTGTGTGCGTGTGTGTGTGTGTGTGTGTGTGTGTGTGTGTGTGTGTGTGTGTGTGTATAGGCATTTGACACTTCTCCCTCACTCCTCTTACGCTTCTCCTCCCTCCCTTTGCCATAAACAGAAGAAAATAAAGCGGAATACAGAGAGAAGTATCCAGAATCATGAGAGCTACATACACTTCCCAATATTAACGATGCTCGCATTTGATAGTATCTGAAAATATGATTTAAGTGAGGTAAAGTTGAGCGAAAAGGGAGACCAGGTGAACAAAACATGTTGTTTGTTTTCACATGCACTCTGTAAGATGAGCAACCAATGTCATTTGAATATTCACAACATTGCTCACAATTGTCCAAACCACTAACTCAGCCTCAGCTTGAAAAGTTATGACACTGTCTCTGTGCCATTTGTTTGTAACTAATTTTAGGTACTTTTCAGGCCGGAAAAGGCCTTTAACAGAAACAAATATCTGTATTTACCATGACTACCTACTTCTGCATGCCAGTTTTGTTTGTTTACAATAGGAAATGAGCCTTCTTCAATTCTACCATAAAACCATACTCAGAACCAAATCCCGGCTCAGCAAAGCAATACCAAAACAATTTTCTGTCAGTCTCTCTTACACATTGATACCCAGTTAAAGTGACTAGATTCGTGCTGTAACAACAGCATTTTAAAAGTTCGTCTGCATATGTTTTCGACAAAGGGAATATGACTTCTTGTTGCCATTATCTGATACTTCACATTTGTTAAAAAATAAAGATTATCTCCCAGTTTCTCCACATACCAGTTTGTTTGATGCATACAATAGAATAATTACAAATCCTCTGATGAAAAAACATATCTACGTTTTCACTTTGGTTACTGAACTTTCTAATCCCCACAAATCTATTTGTGTTTAGACCCCTTAATGATTTCATTATTTCCATTACGCCTTTCTTTGTTGTTCTACAAGCATCTGACACAGCATTGTTAATGATCAGTTTAATAGTAAAGACTATCCCTAGTATTTGTATGAGTTAGTCACCTTAATTTCTTTATTCCCATAAAACCACCTTTCTCTGGTAAGCAAGAGGGCACCTTTTCTAAAAAAAATAATAAAAAAAAAAAACACACACAAAAAAGACACACTATTTTTGCTTTATCAAAATTGACTGTTAAAGTGCAATCGATCTGCTCCTCTGTAGAGATTTTCAACTTAATTTTGAATAACAGAATCAGATGACAACACTGCATAATTGTCAAGCAACAAGTGAATGCAATGTTTTTTTTTCCATGGCTACATATATCTACAGGAAGGAAATCACTGAAGGAGTATAAACTCTAATGAGACAATTGATCTTTCCAGCCAAATCACATCATTACACATTTCTGTCTGTCTGTCTGTGTCTTTCTGTCCAACTGTAATTGTCTCCATCTCCCCAAGCCTTCTGTCTCTCTCTCTCTCTCTCTCTCTCTGTCTCTCTCTCTCTCTCTCTCTCTCTGTCTCTGTCTCTCTCTCTCTCTCTCTCTCTCTCTCTCTCTCTCTCTCTCTCTCTCTCATAAGAAGTCGAAGACGAACAGACTTCGATGAATGGGTCTACTTCTTGCGCTCGTGTTCAGACAGACTTTGCACATGGCTCACGAGCAAAGCATGATAGATGGTGTTTTAATCCAACACTCGGGGGGGATAGGGAGGTGGGGACAGGCGGGGGTGGAGAACAAAATCACAGCCTGTGTATATTTCCCATTCCCACTTCCCCCTCTCCACTATCCGACACCTTATACTGACTCTTCAACCGCATCTGTCTTTTATTTGTGTATTCGACATTATCAGCATAGCTATTTTTGGTCATGTGTGTGCGCGCGCGCGTGTCTGTATGTACAGTGAGCGACACACCTCTCTGTCCTGTTTGAAATGAAACTTGCGTTGAAGGTGAGTGTCTAAGCATTAGCAGACATTCAAATGATTGAGAGAAACAACTGGAAAAGTGAGAGGTATTCAAATGATTGAGAGAAACAACTGGAAAAGTGAGGGGTATTCAAATGATTGAGAGAAATAACTGGAAAAGTGAGAGGCATTCAAATGATTGAGAGAAACAGTAAGCAAAATCAGAGATAAACAATCAAAATATAGCAACACTGCCACACATTCCAAGACCCTTTCCAATTCCAAGCGCGAGTGCACGCAAGTGCATACACAGACACACCTACACACGTGCGCATTCATACCCACATGCACACAGGCGTGTATGCACATGAACATATACACACATGCAAGCACGTATACATACACGCATATGCATATACATACTCATGTGCACACGCGCGCGTCAAACACACTTACATACACTCTCTCTCTCTCTCTCTCTCTCTCTCTCTATCTCTCACTCTCTCTCTCTCTCTGACCTACTCACACATACACACACATGCACGCACGCACACATACACACACACACACACACACACACACACACACACACACGCACGCACGCACAAATGGTCAATAAATACAGTATGTTGGATACAAACAAGTGCACAGACTGGAAGAACCAAGAGGGTGACAAAAGCCTGATGAAATAAGATCAACTAGTGTCAACACAAAGGTGGTCAGAGCATGTCCTAGCTGTTGCATTTAGACGTGTTCGTTGCACGTGTTTTGGTTTTTAGAAATATTCATATGATCAAAAATACCTCCGCCGCGCGTGAGTGAGAAGTAGAAACATTTTTGACTTTGCTTTGTTTCTCTCTTGCTAATCAATAGTCTTTAATTACTGAATGTTTGTAGACATCTTCGTAAGTTTTGCCGAGATGTGGATACGCAAATAGTTTCATTTCCGTTCAGTGCCTACACCTTGCGTGCTTCTCTTAGGATTTTACTGTTTTACGCTTGCATAACATCCCAATACAGTTTCCCGGTATTTGGAACCAAAGAAAAATAAATCAGAAAATTCATAGAGGCGCTGAGAACACCACAGAAACCAGGAATGACAGTCAAGAAAAAGAAGAGGTTCGCCCAGTTACCGGAGGTCGTGAGCTCAGGGAGAAAAACAAAGGATACCCGGAACAGCATGTTGGGCGTATTCAGCACGATAAACTGTATAGATAAGTAGATCAACATCTTGGTCACGGCGACATTGCGAGCTGACAGAGCCGTGGTAGACTTTGAAGACTCTTTGTGGAACTCTGTGCTTTTCTTGAGGTTGGCAGCAGTGATGACTGTCGAGATTGTCACGAAGGTGCAGAAGGTGATGTTCAGAACTAGGCTGTACACCACCCCGTCCAGAATGTCCACCAACTTTTTATTAGTCCTGTAAAACTCACTGCTGATGACATAGTAAGATTTCAATCCTGTCACAGAATCCAACACACAAACCATGCGGTATTTCATCCCGACGACAAAGCGTAGTCCGAAAAAATAACCAGTATCCCAACAAGGAGAACCAGGCCTATAGTCTTCGTTTTCAGAACAGCGTTAGACCTTAAAGGCCACACCACACACAGACACCTCTCCCCAGCGATGACAGCAGAGATAAACTGGGAAGACAGAGCAGAACCAGGGTACAAACCAAAGATTTGATTGTTGATGAGTATCTCCGCCACGTGTCCGTACTTCCTGTAAGAAGTTGTGAAATCCTTGTCAAGAACTTCTCAACGTACAGTAAGAAGGCAAGAATGACAAAGATGATGTCCATCGTCGACAAACAGAACAGACACAGGTTGATTCGTTGTTTGAGGCCATGCCTGAAGAACACGATCATGTTCACGATGTTGCTGGGAAAGCCAATGAAGAAGAGAATAGGAAAGAAGACAACGTGGATTACGTTATTGAAAATATTGCTGACTTCGGCGCTCATCAGATCTTTGCTTTCATCATGAAACTTAAAAGAAGACAGATTAAGCACTGTGCACACGGATTCACTGACTGGATCGCTTCTGGTCTCATTCAAAGGGTTCCACGTAATGGTGTAGGAGGAGTTGTTCATGTCTGTTTTTGCTGGTCACTGACATCGCACCAGAATTATTCATGACTCATGAACTGAAGTTAATCAGACATCAGATTTACACAAGCAACAGCTCTGTGATTCTGATAAAATCACAATGTCTGATCCGATAGAAAACCGAAAGTTCTTTGAGGATTTAAAAAGAAAACCATCTTTTGAAAAATCCATTGTTGTCGTTGTTTACAAGCTTGTTTGATTCTTTAAAAAAAATGCTTTTACAGTTTGGGTAGCGACCAGTCTTATATTGTAAACTTGTTACTTTTGATATAATGATAATATAAGGATGTTTGTTAATTTAATGTCTATGAACACTCTGACATCTGCACTTTGCCAGCTTATTGAAACACAAAACAGTAATAGTTCGTGAACATTACAATCATGAAACGGTGC
Organism: Conus betulinus; assembly: GCA_016801955.1. Lineage (NCBI taxonomy): Eukaryota > Metazoa > Mollusca > Gastropoda > Neogastropoda > Conidae > Conus > Conus betulinus. Next base: position 12,979 of record JADBJO010025844.1, read on the forward strand.
CTCCATTACCACCACAATCAACCCCTGTTTATGCCATTGGCTGATCTGGATCTTTAGATTATTACCTAAATGATGTGTTCCATCAGAATGTCTCGTAGGAACGAAGACATGGTACTTTGCATATTCAGTTAAGACAAGACACCGTACGGGAACTGGTCGCCCATTGTCGTTATTTCGTATGTTTACTTGGATAAGAAACAGATCGTTTATTAACTTTATTTCGCATGTTCGCTTAGGACAGTAACAAGATGGTAATTCGTCATCGTTACTTTAAATTTTCATTTACAACATGGGAATTGTTTACATTTATTTGGCACTAGTTACTTATCAAGTCAAGTCAAGTCAAGTCAAGTCAAGTAAACTTTATTATCTCAATTTGAGAAATTAATGTGTGGTCACACACATTCACAGCAAATAAACAATAATTTAGCCACATTACCCATTACCCATTACCCATTTTTCTCACATATGACATACATTCATATAGAGGAATTTGGATTTCAATTAAACATCTTCTCGGTTCATGAAATCAATGGACAGGGGAATAAAACTTTGTTTAAATCTGACACTTCTGCATTTAACCGATCGATATCTTCGTCCTGACTGAAGAAGGTCATACTGATTTGCAAGAACATGGGTCTGGTCACACGTAATCTTCTTCGCTTTACAAACAACACGGCACCTGTATAGCTCATTCAGACTTTTTTTGTCTCTCACCAACGATTTTTCCTCCCACGTTCACCACTTTCTCAAGCACATTTCTGCTCTTCACAGTCAACCCACCATACCCAACACATAAATGAGAAAGTTAGAACAGATTCCAAGAAGCATGAATAAAATGTCCGAAGAATGTCAGTATTCACATGAAATGATCGCAGCTTGCGAAGACAATATAATCTGGTTTGACATTTTTTGTGGACATACTCAACATGGGATTTAAAATTCAGCTTATTATCTATAAAAGTTCCTAAATATTTGTATGATTCAACACGTTCTACTTCAGCACCTTTGATAAAAAGTGGTGGTACAGCTTTTGGATTCTTTCTAAAATCAATCAACATTTCTTTCGTTTTTGTTACATTCAGATCAAGATAGTTATGATCGCACCAGTCAACAAATCTTTGAACCTCCTTGAAGTAAACAGAATCAGAGTTGAAAGATCCACAAGTGCTGAGTCATCTGAATATTTAATGTACAAAGTTGAATCACTTCCTGAACAATCATTTGTGTACAGAGTAAAAAGCACTGGTGATAAAACAGTACCCTGGGGTGCGCCAGTTGAAATGACTCTGGAAGACGAAACAACACTTTGATATCGAACAGACTGTGTCCTCTGTGTAAGAAAATCAATTATCCAAAGAATGAGCTTGTTACCCACATTTATGTTAATGAGTTTCTTTGCCATCAGATGTGGTTGTATGGTGTTGAATGCTGATGAGAAATCAATAAAGAGAATGCGTACAAAGGAGGCAGGTTTTTCGAGGTGTGTGAAAAAGCATGATGGAGAAGTGTGAGTGTGGCATCATCTGTTGATCTGTTCTGTTGGTATGCGAACTGAAACGGGTCTTGGTACTGTGTGTAGTATCTTTAAAACATAACCGAGGACAATTCTTTCAAGACTTTCAGACATTTCATTGCAACAGATGTGAGGGCAAACTGGTCGGTAATCATTTAAACAGCTTGGTTTGCGTTTTTTTGGGAACAGGACATACAATGGCATTTTTCCATAAAACAGGAATTATACATTCTCTAAGTGACCAGGTAAACAAACGACTGTAAACATAGGAGAGCTGAGAAGCACACACCTTCAACAATTTTCCACAGATATTATCAGGGCCCATTGCCTTTCTCACATTTAAACGTGAAAAAAAAAAACTGAACATCATTTTCCTCAATCACAACAGAATCGCTTCCATCAACATCGTTTTTAACATTACTTTGGAGTTCTTCCTTCACTTCCTTTAATTCTTTACTAAAATCTTTATCATCAAATCTACAGTAAAAATCGTTCAGCTTTTCTGCAAATTGCTTCTGTTCTTTTTGCTGTTTTTTTGTTACTAATATTTTGGTTTGAACATTTTCCTGAACCTGATAAAACCTTTATTCCTTTCCATGCATCTCGCATATTTCCATTCTGGAACATGTTTTCAACTTTTCTCTTGTAAGCTCTCTTTGATTCTTCAATCTCTGTTTGCAGTTTCTTTTGTACAACCTTACGATCGCTTTTATTGCCTGATTGAAAAGCTCTTTTTTTCTCATTTAGAGTTATTTTCAGAGATTTTGTAACCCAGGTTTGTTGTTGGGAAATATTTTGATAGTTTTAGTAGGTACAATCATGTGTTCACAGAAAGAAATGTAGCTGGAAATAACATCGGTGGCTTCGTTAATGTCGAAACTAGAATTCAAAAACAAATTCCAATCTTTACATTCAAAACAAGCCTGTAATTCATCAACACTTTCTTGTGTCCAACACTGCACTTGCTTTTTAGTGATAGGTTGTGTTTTCACTTTTGGTCTGTAAGCTGGCAAGAGATGAATGGCATTGTGATCAGACTGACCAACAGGGGGGAGCTGAACACACTTGTATGCAGATGGTATATTACAGTAGCATAAATCAAGTATTTTATCCTTTCTTGTAAAACATGACACATACTGTTTAAAAGAACAATTTAGCTGTATTTCTTCAACGTACCATCATATTTTCCTGAAGATGAAGTAAGATGTAAAATAGGCATTTACTTATACCAGAACAGGCTCCAAATCACATAGCCTTGTACGATGTGAACTTCAAGAGTGAATTTCAACTAGTATGCACTCAGCATTCATAGACATATGTCTTCTGGCATGTATGAATCAAAACATAGGTAAATCCTCAGGAAACAGATCTTTTATACCATAACAGCATTTTGGTTTTTGCTGGTCTATTCATTGTGCTTTTTGACATTAAAAAAAACTTTGAATTCGTTTTTTTTTTTTTTCAAAGCCTTGCCTCAATCTATTTCATCTGTATTTATTTATTATTCATCTAACTTAGTTCCAGAACCCAAAAATCTGAAAGCACACACACACACACACACACACACACACACACACACACACACACACACACACACACACACACACACGTTCATGCATGCACTCTGGTGCTCACATATGCTCACATACACATACACGCTCGCGCGCGCTGTATATCGCAAACCTAAACACAAACACCGACATTCGCATGTACTTACCCGCTCAGCACTTGAATACATAGTCACTAACGCGCACGAGTGCTAAGAAACACAAACAGCCGTACTTGCGCATGCACACATTCACGCAGAGACATACACGCGAGCATAGATCCACACACCCACCCTACACACACACACACACATACACACACTCACGCATGCACGCACGCACTCTCGCACTCTAGCACACACACACACACACACACACACACACACACACACACACACACACACACACACACACACACACACACACACACACACACACACACACACACACACACACACACACACACACACACACACACACACAAGGGCGCACATGCGCTCGCACCTACAAGAAACAGCTGGATAAAGCACGCGAGTGTTTTACAGAGAGAGAGAGAGAGAGAGAGAGAGAGAGAGAGAGAGAGAGAGAGAGAGAGAGAGAGAGAGAGAGAGAGAGAGCATGTGTGTGCAGACATACTCACATAAACACACTCACATAAACTCAGGCTTCACAAATTCCAGCATTGGTTCATACAGTTCACGGTACCCATGCGCGAACACGCGGTTTGTTCGTAAAAGAAAAATGTAATGAAAAATGTTTCAGTCGATAATTAAACTTGTCTGCAAGTATGTAAAGGGAAAAGCAAAACAAAAAACAAAAAAAAAAAAAATAAAAAGAAAAAAAAAAAAAAAAAAAAAAAAGAAAAAAGAAAGAAAGAAAGAAAGAAAGTAGAATAAAATAAAAGTGAATTGAAATGAAACGGAAAACACGTCAGTATCATGTGTTCTGGGAACATCTCGTATTATGTAGGCTCTCCAACTGACTTAGAAACTTTCTGGTATGTGAACCCATCATTAACAAATGTATACTTTTGTCTCGTGGAAAAAAAAAGATGCCAAGCATATAAATGTACTCCCAGTTTATCTTGAATACGCGGGGGAGTGTGTGTGTGTGTGTGTGTGTGGGGGGGGGGGGGGGGGGGGGGGGGGGGGGGCGGGAGCTGAAAAACTTCACAATCAAACATGCGTCATAATGTATTTCGTCACTGAGATAATCCATAAAGAAGAAAAAACCGGTTTGGGACGTTATAGCTGTTAGTAACGGCTATTCTGGTGAAATAAAACATCGGGCATCATTCTTGACTCATAAACATAAATACAAATTTTCAAAAATATCGGCTCAGAAGCTTTAACTGGAGGTAGTGGAAACACATTTTGACCATGGACAGACACATAGACATACAGACAGCATTTATTCGTTCCCATTCTAAAGTACTCCCTGTTCTATGAGAACTGGGAGTGCAAAAACAAAAACGAACAGGATAATGCGTTTGAACAAGATTACAAGCTTACAGGTCTATCAGAAAGGATGTGTTTGGGGTTGCCAAATATGTATCATTGTATTTGAAGAAGTTGACAAAATGTGTCGGTACAACTATCAAGTAAGAAATATAAACATTAAGGATCAATTATTTCAATAGTTGCTTTTATTATGGTTATGATGTTTGTATTACGCTTTATTATGCTTATCTTTCTGTCAAATGATATGATACGATGCCATGACCATGGCAATGTGATGACACGTAAAATGGACACCAAATGCAATCTGCTGGAATTCGCCAAGGATTCTGACCATGGAACTGATTAATTCATGTAAGATCACACCTAAATATTGAAACACGCACAGAAATGTACATGATTTCATACTGACAAACAACCTCAGCTCATTTTACCTGATGTCAGTATCATTTCACGAAACGTAAACGTTAGTGGGAATTTGATGTCCAGCAACATGAGCATAAACAGTTCTTCCTATGCTATGGACTTGGATCCACTAAATGCGTGTTAAAAACAACAACCAACCAAACGATCCAGTAACGAACCTCTATACACAGTGCTAAGTCTCTCCAGTTTTTTTTTCTCTGCGTACGCAGGCTGATACTCCCGCGGACTTTTTTTGTATAGCCAGGCAAGGATTTTTCCCATCTACCCAACAAAGCGAGTGAAATTTTGTGTGTATGACCGTTTTTGGTCCCGCCATTAAGCCATACTCCAACTTCGGGGAAGGTGCATGCTATGTGAAACGCGTGTCATCCATGCCAACGGACAAACTGGCCTTCTCTTCCGAAAGTTGGTGACAGTATTTTACGTATGTGCAAGATCTTATGCGTGCGTTTACACACGGAAACCTCGGTTTATAGTCTCATTCGAAGGACCGTATGGGAAATGGAGTCACAACCAATGTTAACTCCGAGGGAAAAGAGAACCAGTGTTAACTCCGAGGGAAAAATCCACCTGTACCGAAACAGCCCGTCGGATATTCGAAACAGCAACCCCAAGATCACAAAGATTACGAGTCCGGCGCTCTACTACTGAGCTATTCCGGCCCCCTCTCCAGTTTCATATTCCCATCATCACTGTAAACATGAAGGGACCTGTTCCGGGAAAAAAAAAAAAAATCAGGGGAAGAAAACACCTGTCTTTCCATTGCACATCGAGTTACGTTTTTCATAGTTTTTATGACTCAAGTTCATTACACAGTTATGTGCATGCTTCATTTGGTTAACAAACGTTACATCAAACCCAAGACTTGTACATCTGAATTGGTCGGTGATGTTAATAATAAATGAAGTCGAATTGTCAACAACACAGTGTCTGCATTACAGGTAAACCGTTTGACACCCATGTTTTGGCATTTTCTCTTTCTGTTTGAACGGGTCAGCTGACGAATTGGGCTAAGTGAACCTGTTCCGGAAAAAAAAAATCAGGATTAGATAATGCATGTTTTTCCACTGCAAACAGAGTTATCTTTTCTCAGCTTATTGGCCAAAACAAATCGATAGAGAGAGTCAACTATCTGACTTTTTGCGCACGCCAGGATCACGATCGGAGTACTGACTGTCTGTGTTACAGGTGCACGTTTTGGCATTTTCTCTCATCGCTAAATCGCTTTAAACGGGTACACCAGTGTCCTTTGTCCTATGAAAACAGCGTGTTCACTCTCGCCGAATGCGACCCGTTATGCAGATTATCTCCCTTGCTGATTTCCGCACATCGGATATTCACGGATGTCCTGCAGTTATTTTATGTTGTGGTTATTCCTGATCTCTTCACTGGCTGCTTTCTCAACATCGTCAACATGGTGCGTTCTGCAGACATGGCATGAAACAACGTCAACATGTGTTTTGTTCTTTTCGACAATGATGTGCATCGTCTGTGTCACTCTTGTTTTGATGCTGTATTCTGAAATACTGTTTAACAACTATTTCACGGTATTGTTCAGAACGTTCCCTGATGGCTGCTGTTGATGATGATGATGAGGATGAGGATGATGATGGTGATGTGTGTGTGTGTGTGTGTGTGTGTGTGTGTGTGTGTGTGTGTGTGTGTGTGTGGTGTGTGTGCACGCGTGTGTGCGTGCGTGTGTGTGTGTGTGTGTGTGTGTGTGTGTGTGTGTGTGTGTGTGTGTGTGTGTGTGTGTGTGTGTGTGTGAGCACTCAAAGCTCTCGGCTGACAAACAATTCACATTATTTCTCTATTCTTATGTAGGACATCTAGGAGACATACTTATCAAAAATTGAATGGGAAGGGTGTTTTTGTCATCTCGTCTTCACAGTCCACTGCTATGCCTAAAAAAATCCATGAAGAGATAGTACACTTTATTTGCAGTCCTCTTTGTCTTTGGGAACAAATGTTGACAACGAAACACCGAGTACTCTGTTGAGTAGACATATTGACAGGGTCGACATCGCATTATCATGTCACCAGCAGTGAGTTTCATGGGACAAATTGGTGGACATTCTAAAAGGGCTGATTTTTCACTGAAGTATAAATATCATCCTGTGCAGTTTCGTTATCATCCTAACAGCCATCACCATGGTTCATCTTAATTACAAAAAGCTGAGATCAGATCTGTTTTCACCAAAAATTCTGTTAGCTCAAACTGTGACTAAGATACAGTTCTGCTTATCTGTATAGTTCTGTATTTTCAACCCCAAAACATGCTTTTCCCTGTACAGGTAGTCTGTTCCAGATATCCTTTATCCTTCTCCCCCGAGATCGACACGTCTGGGGAACTGGACAGACCTCTACGTCTTGATGGCTACCTTTACAAAATGTGTATGGTGTTCTCAGTTACTCGGTAAAAAATGTCTTGGTATACCACACCTTACACAAAGCCACACCTTTCTTAACACTTATACTTGTTGTAACTAATATAATCCCACATTATTATTTACATCACCTTGTTGTGTCTCAAAGTGCTTACCAGAGGATTATGTCAGATTTCTGTTGATCCGTCCTGTGTTGGTTGTCTCCTCGAGTGGTATGTCTCTATATCTGTTAGGTCAATGTTCACTAGGTTTACAATGAAAACACTTTAAAATGACAAACAACTAACAAGAAGAAACGGTAAGAGACAGGCGTGGGACTGATAACGATGAAAAGAGTGACCTAAGAAAAATAGTATTGGGGAGTAGGTGGGTGGACGTACACTCACTTTAACAATACTTCTCATGTTGATGATACAGATAATATGATGGCAATTTACGTGTTGTCATTACAGTTGTTTTCATCATGATAATGATGTTAATCGGTGTCGACGTAAAAGACGCTGACGATATTCAGGTCAATTCATGTTGCATCAAGCCCAGCCGATCATCAGGGGCCACATCAAGGCTGTCACACTCAATTCCAAAACGATCTCTTTTCCATTTGCAGAAAGTTAAAGTTACCGTTTAAAACTACATCATTCAATAAATGAAAAAGATACCTTTGCAGACAAAACAAAAACAAGTCACAAGATTAAAAAATGTGTTAAAAAATGGACAGGCAGACAGACAGAGAGAAGACAGAGAGCTGGTGGTCATCACTACTGATTGTGGTGTTGTGGCTGGCCATCAACTTTGTCTTCTCAGTGCTGATTTCCATGCCATAACTTGCTGATGTTCCACCCAGTCTTTCAGCGACCTCGGTCAGATCTTATCCTTTGCCTGCCAGGCCATCCGTATCAGTAGCAAAGCAAAGGGTCATGATGGCTCGTTCTCAAATGCTGTCTGTGCTGATATGATCTCAGAGTGCATCAACAATGATGTGCTACAGGAATATGTTAAAAATTGTCGGAGACAGAAGGCAGCCCTTGCAAACTCCACCTGAAGAATGGAATCATTCTCCAGTAGCACTGTGTATGAGCACAGCTTTAGCTGCTTTGAAGTACAGCTGCTGGATAGTATCCAATGGCTTTCATCCAACAGCAGCAATTTCTTCGTTGTGGCCCACAGCACTTGCAGTTAGTGTCTGTAGTACGCCTTCTTGAAGTCTACAAAGACGTGGCAGAACTAGTTCTGGTGCGGTAAGTGCATTTAGTAAAATGTACTCAGGTTAAAGATTTGTTCCATGGGCACTTCTACCTTTTGCAGAATCTTGTGCGTTCATTTAGCAATAGTGGTATCTGTTTTACAGCTGTGGACCATTCAGAATGATTGTGAGCAAACCTTACTGACATAGCTGATCAATCTTGTTGTGTGAGAGTTCTGGGCAGTGTGGGAGATTTACTTTCATGGGAAAAAATGACGATTAGTGATTGAGTGCATGGCGTGGGCCACTTCCCAGTGTGCCAGATTTTGTTTTGATGGCAATTAAGATATGGCTTCTCCACCATTTTGCAAGAGTTTTGTAGGGATGTTTTCAATACTTGCAGCCTACCCAAATTTCAGATTTTGATCGTTTTCATTGCCGCTACGATTGTTCATAGAATATAGGAAAGTCATCGTCATTTCATGAATCCTGTTCTGTCAGCAGTCTTGGATCTCCTTTGCTCAGAATTCCTCTACATGCTGACTTGCATAAAGTGTTTCATGCTAATAGCCAGTAAATTTTAGCCAGAATCCCTTTCGTTCTGCAATGTCAAATGCAGCCAGTTATTTCGGTATTACGAAACTCTGAAACCACATACAGGATGACAATGTTTGAATGACCCAGTCACTGACAGATGTGCTGATACTACAAAAATATCAACAACAGGCAAATCTGTGGTAACACTGAGTTTAAGCAAGCCAACAGACTCGCAAATGTTTGACGTATTTGAACCAGTTATTAACTACGGTGATACATTGATGTTTTGCGTGTGTTAAGAAATCTGTTACTATTGTAAACTAAAATCTTTTAAAAGCAAGAATCATAGAGTAGTTTTGATATCATATTTGTTACTGTTGTGTTTATGTTTTCTGTCAAACAATATGACATCATTTTGACAAGGTAATGACTTTGCAACATAAATACTAAAATCATTTTTATTGGAATTCAGCCAGGATTTTCATCATGAGACCAATGGCATTCTATGACGTTATATTTGAGACAAGCACGGAAATGTGTGCGCTTTCATATTTCTGAGCATGGAGCGTTTTACCAGATATCTGTATCAATCCAAAGACCTGAATAATTATAAGATCTGGACGACCAGCAGTATTGACCTTACGATTCTTCATACATTTTCATCATGGGTTATCTGTATGACAATAATGCGATCCGCTAAAAGAACAAAGAACCAATGTGTAGTGTGTTGGGCCTTTCTGTTTTTAAGTTTCATCCCGACAATATAGATGTGGCAGTGTCTACATCAGCTATGTCTTAAATAACATAATTGTCATCAATCGGCGGTACTGAACCAGCACGTCCATGTGTTCAGAGTGGTAGCTCAAGATAGAGATGGTGTGCGGGTGTGCGAGCGTGTGAGTGTATGTGTGTGTGCGAATACTAATGTATGCCACTGTCTCCACCCGTGTCGCCATCTGATGCAATGATAGTAATCGTCACAGTCAACAGGGCAAGCACACTGTGACTACCCACTCTCCGCACAGACCTGGTCCAGCAGCAGCATCATCCCTACTCCCACTGACTCCCGTGTAAACTTGCAGTCGACTCCAGATAATACATACTTATACGAGACCTAGCTGTCGTCGTCAACCAGTAGCTATGCAGAGCATCCCGAGTAATTCGATTGACGTTTGTTAAACCTATGTGCATGTTTTCAGCTTAGTGTTGGTCTCATGCTTTGATGCTCTCTGTGCTTTTGCAT
>JADBJO010025845.1:0-2500 GCA_016801955.1 Conus betulinus
ATGAATTTACATAGATGGGATATCTGCTAAGCTCACGATAAACCAAATCATTAGGTTTTCGTCTATCCACATGCAAAAAAGCGTTTCATAGCAAATAAATGTAATTTTTCAATTTCATGACCTTATCCAATCCCCCAAATCTCAGCGCCATACTCTACAATAGGCTGCATTTAGGCATCAAACAATTAAAAAATAATTTAACTGAAACACTTTCAAATTTATATAGCAAGCTTAAAATAGCTATAACAGCACGCTTTCCTCTGTTAACAAGATAATGACAGGCAAACGTAAAGCTAAGTTTTGTTGAAAAATATATGCCCAAGTACTTGTAAGCATTTACCCATCATTAAATTTTGCGAACTTCCATACAACCACCTTTCACGCGATGCTAAGAAACCACCCTTTCGAAAAAAACTATAATAATGTTTGATTTACCATGTTTACTTTCAAATCCAGTCTACATGCTGCAGAATGCAAATTACTCAGTTGGTTTTGTAATTCTACGACAGTTTCAGAAAGCAAGACGATGTCATCTGCAACTAACAATATAAATAATTCAATCAAGCCAAAAGTGACACTGTGTCTTCCCTTCTCAATAATTTCTACGGCTAATTCATTAATATAGAATGAAAATAATACTGGGCTGCAAACACCCCCCTGTTTAACAGCCTGGGTACACCTAATATAGTCACTAAATTTTGTCCCACATCTTATCGTAGCTTTAACATCTTTGTACATTGATTTTACACAATTATATATGATTTACCTTTGATTCAAATTTTTTGTAAGTATCGGCCACAAAAGTTTTCTTGAAATGGAGTCAAAGGCCTTTTCAAAGTCTGTAGAGGGAACATATAGCTTACGGTTATTAGAAAATTGTTTCTGGACAGCTGCCAACAGAGTGAACATATGATCAATTGTACAAAAGTTTTTTTCTTGAACCCTGCCTGGTGATCACCTGTTATATTGTTTACTTCAATCCATTCTGACAATCTCTTGTTAATTATAGAACCAAATACTTTACTTGTAATATCAGACAAGGAAATACCTCTGTATTTGTTAGGGTCATTCGTACTGCCATTTTTTTTTTAAAGAGAGGGAGAATAAATGATTTGTGCCAAACTTCAGGATACATTCCATTGTCAAACAAATTATTGAACGATTTAACCAGAAAATCAGTTCCAACATTACCAACATTAAAAAAGACAAAACAAATAAAACAAAAAACTCACAATCATGCCATCTGGACCAGCTGCCTTTCCATTTTTTGCTTTCTTATTGCAGCAACAACTTCAATTTTGCTTATAGGACGATCATAATATTCTATATATCCGTTGTCGCATATCATATCATTTTCTAGAATTTCAGTTTCTGTCGTGGAATCCTTATCCAGCACATGCTTAAAATGATTATACCATTCATCTATAGTGATTTTGTTTTTGATTATATACTCGCTTTTTAAATACTGTACGTACATTTCTCAAGAACTCTTGCTGACTATCAATACTTGTGATCACTCTTTCAAACAGTAGATCGTTGTGTTGTTTCTTCTTTCTTTGTAATAAATTTTTATACTCACATCGAGCTACACAGAATAGATGTTGGACATCTTTATCTAATGTGTTGCAAAATGTTCTTAACAATTTTCTTAAATTTTGTTTTTCAATTTTACATTCAGCATCAAACCAATCATTTTGTCGTTTCACTCTGTTTACACAAACTTTACGTTTCATACCGTCAGCAGCTCTTTTTTACAGAACTGTTAAACAAGTTAAGTGCATCATGTATATTTACATCTACTAAATCCATAGCACAAAATAATTGGAATTTGATTTCCTATGAGTTCATTGTGTCTATGAAATTCAAGGCATGATCCTTATCCCACACAAACTTCAATATACTTTCTCCTTTTTTCATTTTCATTCATACCCACATTTGTTCCTAGTACATTTACGCTAAGTTCCAAAGACATATGATCAGATTCCAATCGTTCTTTCACACACAATTTACAAGAAGAGTTTATAAAGTCAAAAAGTTCACATGATGCTATAGAGTAATCATTCACACTACAACCTGATTCACACACATATATAAAGTGACCACTGATGTCACTCGACCAAAGACCATTAAGAATAACCAGACCCAAAGCATTACACACGTTTATCAGACATTTACTACATTCATTCAACACCTTGTCTTGAGACTGTCGCTTAACACTAGATGAATCAAATTTGTCAAACCATGAAAACGTTGTAATATTGTCATCACATTCTGGCGATATGTCTGCTGTTTGACAGGTAAAGTCACCACACGTCAATATTGACATCTTATCACTGAAACATATATTATTTACAATACAATCCTCAATATGACTGATGCCGTTATCCACATTTAACACAGAATAATATGGCGATTTATATATCATTTCAAAAGCAGAACAATTTTTATCATGAGCAAATAATAACACATTATCATAATGAACAACACCTTGTTTCAAGAC
>JADBJO010025845.1:12500-17500 GCA_016801955.1 Conus betulinus
GTAGGCTTTTTACCATGGATTGTTTCGACCGGAAGGCTGTCATCAAAACAGAAGGGGTCTATCCCAAGAAACGGCCTTCAAGAACACGTATTCTGCTTGAAAGCTGCAATTGAGAACTTCAAGCATGTATCAAGTCAGTTCTACACTACTTTTGTTGACATCAGGACGCCTATGGGAGCATTGATCACAGAGTGATGTTGGATGCGATGCAGAGCGCCGGCTACCCCCAGCACATCATCGACGTGACGGCGGATATCTACACCAACTCTACATTCCAGGTGCAGACGGGAGACACGTCCACGCCCAGGATTACCAGGCATCGTGGCATCGTGCAAGGCTGCCATGGTCAGCTGTTGTCTTCATTCAGGCGTTGGACCCGTGGATTCGGAGGATGGAGCATCCGTTCACACCAGCTTCAATGCCTTCTCCATGTCAGGCATACATGGATGATGTATGTGCCAGTGCTCACTGTAAGGAGAGCTTACAAGAAATGATAAATAAGACGGAAACCTCCTGCATTACACCGGAATGGAAGTAAAACACAGAAAGTGTGCCACCGTTCATGCACAACGCACAGGAAACAATTGGGCCTCTACAGATGTGACTGAGAACGTCCACGTGACGCTGCAAGGGGAAGATACTCCGATGTATGGAAAAGATGATCCATACCAGTATCTTGGATTTCAAACAAATCTGGCTGGAGCTTCTGAGAAAGAGCAACTAGCACAGGCGAGCGAGGAATTCGAAAGAACGCTAGAAAAAATTTCGCTTTCACCTTTACCATTGTGCAAGAAAATTGATGCTGTAAACGTCATGGCTTCTTCAAAATTGAGCTTTCATTACAGCAATTCAAAATTCACAGAAAAACTTCTGAAGACTCTGGAAGATAAGATAGTTGATTTTGTTCGCATTCATCTCAAGCTAAACTCTTCTACCAATCGAGCGCACATGTTCCTTCCCCGAAAACAAGGCGGCCTTGGTCTGTTGAAANTCGAGCGCACATGTTCCTTCCCCGAAAACAGGGGGCCTTGGTCTGTTGAAACCAAGTACCATGTACTACGCCAACGCATCTCATTCCTGATCTCTGTTCTGAACAGTGATGACCAACATGTCAGAATGGTAGCGCGCAACAGTTTCCATCTCCACATGGAAAAGAGAAAAGTGCCTCACGTAGATCCAGACGACAGCAATTTTGGAGGATATGCCACAGACTCCGAAGGGAAGTTAAGGAAAGGCAGTAAGGTCAACTGGTCACGGTCTTCCTTCGTTGAGCTCCATGAGCTGTGTGTGCGACTGGATCTAAGGCTGGAATTCGATGAAAACAGCGACAGTTTCGGAGTAGTACTCCCAGCTTCTGAGGATGGAGTAGTTCAAATGCGCTACAGTAATTCTAAACAATTGTACAGCGCAATCAAAAGAATGCAAATGGACAAGGATACGCACCATTTTCAGCAGCTGCAACAACAAGGGAGAATCATCCGGGTTGCAATTCCGGATGCGGCAATGACCCACTCCATAGGTCACCTCACCAACACCAGCGTCAATGACCAAATACAGGTTCATCAGCAAGGGACGTCTACAGCTGCTGGAGACCAATGCAGTGAACAACATCTACTATCCTGATACTTACCGGAGAGAGTGTGCTTTGTGCGGGTTTCGTTCTGATACAAATTCCCATGCCTTGAATGGATGTCGTCAAATGAGGGGCCTCTACACACAAAGACACGACAGATGCGTTGAGATCATCAGAAAGGAGCTACAGAAATGCATTGCGACGGATTTTGTGGATGTTTTTCAAAATAGGCCTGTCTCTATAAACGGTGTTGAAGATCTGCCAAGGCTGAAACCTGATCTATGCTTCATCGACCATCGAAACTCGGTGGCATTCGTCATCGAGGTTTCAAACCCATTTGACGCATTCATACAAACATGCTATGAGGGCAAATTTCAAAAGTACATGCCTCTTTGCTATGCTCTTAGTGATGCGGATTTAGCACGAAAGTGGTTGTTCTTGTAATAGGTTCACTAGGCATAGTTCATAAAAGAGTGGTTTCAGGACTTTCAATGTTAGGACTGCCCATAACAAAATGTAAACAACTCGCAAAATACTTGAGCATGTCTGTCATGATTGGGTCTAGGCGTGTTTGGTCAAGACGGAATCACCTCATGAACCAGCATTGAAACTGACAGATGTTGACTTTCAAACTGTGCTTTAAATAGTATCAACTGACTAAAGCACAGACAGACAAAGAATTTGAGCCAGCCGGAGAGAGAAAGGACGTGGGGACAGAGAGAGAGAAAGAGGGGGGGGGGGGGGGGGGGGGGGGGGGGGAGGAGAGAGAGAGAGAGAGAAAGATAACGTTTATTGATGCGCCTGCAATCTGGACTACTGTGCATTGTTGTTGATTGACAAGTTGATGCATTAAAGTAATTGATATGTATGTATGTATGTATGTATGTATGTATGCATGTATGTGTGTATGTGTGTATGCATGCATGCATCCATGTATGTATGTATATGTATGCATGTATGTATGCATGTATGTATGTATGTATGTATGTAATAGTTATTTATCTACTATTTATACATGCATGCATGTATTTACCAATTTGTCTATTTAGTTGCTCATTTGTTTGTTTATTTACATATTTATTTATATATTCACTTTAAAGACAAGGAGAGGGATGCTCAGCAATTAAAAGAGATGGGGATGGAGTGAGTGTGTCATGGTGGAGGGAGGGGGGGGGGGGTGCAGGAGGCATAGTGGCAAACGATAAACCATTGAATATTATAGAATGTGAGACGGAGATAGAGGGAGGGAGGTAAAGAAAATACGAGTGTGGTGTTCCTGGTGCAGGTGCGCATGTAGGAGGAGGGTGGGAACAGGAGGGTGTGTGTGTGTGTGTGTGTGTGTGGGGGGGGGGGGGGGGGGGGGGGGGTGCTGTGGTGGTAGGGATACAACGTGACCATTTCCAGAATAGTTCCAACACTGAAAGCCAAGGGAGGAGGGTAGGTATATATAGGAGGGTGGGGAGTTTAGGGGAAGGGGCGAAGAGGGTGACCCACGATCCGTATACGGTGAGTATGTTTTCCCTGGAGGTTTGAAATTTTCAGGAAAGTTGCAGGGCATTGTGGGCATGTGCAAATGGCAATTTTTAAATGAATTGACCGTTTTTTTGGCCGAGATATGGCAAAAAAAAAAAACGGCCAAAACGGCCAAATTGAAAACTTGAATAACTCAGAAACGGTTGGACAGATCGTAATGATATTCAGAACACTACATAACACTATATTTGCAACATGTACGTTATAATAACGAACCGGAAGTGCAAACGGAAGTGCCTGACAGTGTCACTGGTCAATTTCAGTTGTTTCACGGAATAGCAAAAACTGGAAATGACGTCACAAAAAACTAATCTACGGAAAATGTTTCTGTAGCTATGGCCCAGTGCAGAAAGGAGTTTGGTATTGATATCTTAAAGGGTTTGGCAGTTATTTAAATTTATGCAAATTTAGGTACGCTCTAAAAAGGGCGAAATTTGAATATTTAATAGCTCAAAGACTAACAAAGTAACAGAAACCAAATTTTTGTTGCTTATGCAGTTTGATATGCTAATTTTAAAAAAATCTATGTTGCAAAACACTTCGACAGTTAAAAACCGTTAAAAAACGTTTTTTTTCATTTTTGAAGCTATCTCAACCAAAATTGGTGGATGGATGTATGTAATTTGATATGCTGATTAAGAGTATCTATGTTACAAAACACTTCGACAGTAAAAAAAAAAAAAAAAAAAAAAAAAAAACACGTTAAAAACCGTTATTTTTCAAATATGCATCAATCTTAACAAAACTTGCTGATTAGATGTTACTTTGAACGCTGAACATGAATATTTAAGTTTACGAGAGCAATTTTGATATCCGACATCTAAAAACCGTTTAAAAAAAACCGTTATTTTGCAAATAAGAATCAATTGTGACCAAAATTGGTGGCTAGATGTAACTTTGAACGCTGAACATGAAAACATTAGTTTCATACAGTAAATTTCACATTTGACAGTTAAAAAACCGTTATTTGGTAAATATGCATCAACGTTTACCAGGAATGGTGGATAGATGTAATTTTCAACGGTGAACATAGATAGGCAAGTTTCATAAAGCGATTTGAAGGGGGAATTTCCATGTTTGCTCTAAGGCAAACATAAGGCTTCTCTGGGGGAATACTATTGTAATTGTAATTTTTTTTCTTTTTTGTTTTTCTTTCTCTTACCCTTTATGAATTGGCCTGTTTTTTGGCCGAGATATGGCCAAAAAATCGGCCAAAACTGCCAAATTTGAAACTTGAATAACTCTGAAACGGTTGGACAGACCGGAATGATATTCAGAACATTTACATAACATTATATTTGCAACATATACATTATAATAACGAACCGGAAGTGCAAACCATAAGTGCGCACGCGCGCGCGCGCGCGCGTGTGTGTGTGCGTGTGTGTGTGTGTGTGTCTGTGTGTGTCTGTGTGTGTCTGTGTGTCAAATGTGTGTGTGTGTGTGTGTGTGTGTGTGTGTGTGTGTGTGTGTGTGTCTGTGTGTGTGTGTGTGTGTGTGTGTGTGTGTGTGTGTGTGTGTGTGTGTGTGTGTGTGTGTGTGTGTGTGTGTGCGTGTGTGTGTGTGTGTGTGTGTGTGTGTGTGTGTTAAGGGGGAATCCTCCCATGTTTGCTCTAAGGCAAAACATAAGCCCTCTAGTTGTTATTGTTATTACTACTACTATTATTTATTAATATTATATATTATTATTATTATTATTATCATTATGATTGTTATGTTATTATTATCATTATTATTATTATAAAATACGTTAGTGTTATTATCATTGCTGTTGTTGTTGTTGTTGTTGTTGTCGTTGTTGTTGTTGTTGTTATTATTATTGTATTTTTGATGTTGGTGTTGCGTTGGTGTTTTGAGTTGTCCCCAACATGATCAGCATTCTCACTGTGTATTT
>JADBJO010025846.1:0-23273 GCA_016801955.1 Conus betulinus
GCCTTTTGGCGACAAAGTAGGGTGACCTGACTCCCGATACTCTCACGATCCTAGTTCATGTGATAAAAAGCCAGCAATAAACGTCATAGTTGGGGGATGGTCTGGCTCATGCTCACAGCCATTTGCTTTGTCAGAACACTATTCAGTTCAGTGTTTTATTGACTTTATTCCGATTGTTTTTCCATTCACTATGACGTCACCACCAAGCACTTTACGTACTCGACCTTGCCGTACATTTACCACAGATCAAGTGCTGGGAATATTGAATAGACAGTTGGTTGTTCCTAATACAGATGAAGAAGACCCAGACAGCCACGAGTAAAGAATGATAGTGATGGCTTGACCAAATTATTCCAACAGTGAAGCGTTGGACCGTTGCCAACTTGTTATGACAGGCTGATTAGACGCCCACTTACTACCCTACCGCGTGTGCCCCAGTGTTTTTGCGTTGAGCCAGCCAACACTGACTGACTGTTCACTAACTCTATGTGAGGGAGCCAACTAAGACTTTAGGCAACGAACTTCACACACACGCTGTGGGCCCACTCTCGCTGGTCGAGGTTGAAGGGGGCGTGGCCAACTGACAAGTGAGAGGCGAGTATCACAGACGTCTTTCGAGTGGGTGTACAGCTGATCAACTGAATGACAAGGGTTCAGAGACCAACAGGCACATGAATGACTTTGTGTTCATAAAAAAAAATATATATATATATTACTGTTGAGAGTGAAAGGGACGTGTGTGTGTGTGTTGTGTGTGTGTGTGTGTGTGTGTGTGTGTGTGTGTGTGTGTGTGTGTGTGTGTGTGTGTGTGTGTGTGTGTTCCCTTTTTCTTTCTTACATGTGTACCAGTTAGGCATAAGAATGTGTGTGTGTGTGTGTGTGTGTGTGTGTGTGTGTGTGTGTGTGTTCCCTGCTATTGGAGTAGTTGTATTTGTGGCTGTTTCATGCACTTTTCTGTTGGAAATACCATACTTTCTGGTCTTCAGTTGTGAGTGGAGTATTTTTCCTCCATAAAATCCATTGTTGAGAGTTTGTTGGCATTCTTTCTTTATTTTTTACGCTTAGAAGAAACATAAACATTCTTTTTTTTATTTTGCATTTTTTTTTCACTTGAAATCACTAAAATTAAAAAATTGAAATTGTTGTTGACTTACCATTACTAACATGTTACGATATAATAAAAGTACAGTGTATCTCCTCCATTTTACAAAAAAATAGCATGAGATTTAGTTGTTTAGTTCCAGAGATATCCGCGTTTCACATATGCTGGTATACAATAAGAGCTTTTTTTGAAAAATGGCTGGCGATGGAGATTTATGCAAAATAGAATGTCTGGCGGTGAAAGGGTTAAGGCATTGGTCATTTCTGTTAGTGTAATCACTCCCTCACAAGATGCAGCTTCCTCTTCATTGAGTCGTAGAACATTTTCGTTTTGTAAAAATAAATTTGTTTCCTCCCTGACATCATGTGCAACTGTGGTCTGATTGCATAATGCTATACCTGTTGTTCCAGTATTCCCTTCTGGCCTGTTACTATTTCACCAGGTTGTTTACATAATCTTGTTATCATCTTTTTTCTTGTCTTTTGCTTTTTTAAAATTGTAAAAACATTTAGTATTGTGCTCACCATCTTCAGTCCACTCGGTCCTTGCTGGCATCTGAGCACCTTTCACTTTCCCAGTCTGCAGTCATTCTAGCTGCCGTTTCAAAATGAAGCATTTGCTTTGTGTAGCATTGTTTTCAGGGCTGAGAGTTAATTCCTTTTCTTTTTCTAATATCTGCGACTTTAACCTGTTCAGTGCTGGTGACCGATATTTTCCGCCGATAAAATACTTCTGCTTCAGTGCCAGCAACCGAAATTTCAGTTAGTGACCTTTCGCCATTTTTAGCCAGAAAACCCTAGTGATTTCACCACCGACTTATTTGGTGTATGATGAAGGTTTAGGATCCAACCCAGTAGCCAATCAAATTATGCCTCATGACGTGTACACATACTGTGTGCGCAGTCCATTGAAAGTGAAGACCCCACAGCTCTGAGTAGATGTCACTCACCAACAATGGCAGACGACACAACACCTGGACCGAGCGCCCTACAGTCGACTTGGAAAACTTTTTTTGCTCTTGAAGCAGCGAATATCATTCTAGAGGAGGGCAATTCGGATCTTGAGTCAGTCAGTTCGCTCGATGCATGGGAAAGTGATGATGATTTGGTACATGTAGGCAACATTTCATCGTTGATGAGACAAGTTTGTCTCGACCCAGACACAAGCATCAGTACGCTGAGTGAGTCAGCCAGCGTGTGTGCTTCTCCGCAGCTTGAAACTGACACAAGTGAAGAGGAGGAGGATTTGCCTTCGGTCGATACAGGGCGAAAGAGAGGAGGACTGAAGTGAAGTGAGGAGGGGTGTTCACGGCAAGCGTTGAAGAGGGAGAGGGGGTTAGTTGTTGAGGGGGCGTGGCAGACAAGAAGCAGCTGCAACTCGAACTGGGACAGCTAAGTTCCAAGAGAATTTTTTTCACCACCAATTTTTTAACCGCCCAGCAACACTGCCATTTAGTGGAAACCCGGGGATTAAAGTTCGAACTGGCAAAAACTTCCAGCCAATGGACTACTTCAGACTTTTTCTTACTCAAGAGCTTTTGGATGTGATGGTTGAGCAGACAAATTTGTATGCTCACCAAACACTGATGGAAGCAGAGAGGAGGGATGGAGGATTGAAGAAGTATGCAAGGCCGGCCAAATGGAAGAACAATGAGACAACTTCAGTGGAGAGGGAAAAATTTTGGCCGGTCTTGTGAAAAAAGCTGCTCCTCTGCACCTGTACTGGTCACAGAACATTTTGTTTTTCCTCGCCTGTGTTCAGTGCTGTGATACCCAGAAACAGGTATCAACTGTTATTGAGAATGTTCCATCTGAACAACAATCCAGCTGAACCACCTCGCACTGACCCCAACAGAGATCGACTCTACAAGGTACGGCCTCTGATTGAAAAAC
Organism: Conus betulinus; assembly: GCA_016801955.1. Lineage (NCBI taxonomy): Eukaryota > Metazoa > Mollusca > Gastropoda > Neogastropoda > Conidae > Conus > Conus betulinus. The sequence continues at coordinate 2,995 of JADBJO010025846.1, forward strand.
TTCAACAGAAGTTCCTGTCGGTATACAAGCCTGGTCGTCATCTTGCAATTGATGAGTCCCTACTACTATGGAAAGGTGCGTTTGTCTTCAGGGCAATACATCCCCCTGAAGAGAGCCAGGTTTGGTGTCAAGATTTTTCACCTCTGTGAAGACTCGGGGGTATACCTACCGATTCCACATATATTCAGATATGTGCATTCTTCATTTTTTTTCAATATTCCTCCTTCTCTTCTGCTGTATATTTGCATTGTGCTGTTCTTCATCTCTCCATTCTATATCTAGTGAAACTTTTTTTCTTTTATGTCAGTTAAAAAAAAAAAAAGTATAATCTCTCTCTCTCTCTCTCTCTCTCTCTCTCTCTCTCTCTCTCTCTCACGCATACACACATGATGTATACATACATAAATATGTATATGTACACACACACACACACACACACATGCATGCACATTACACGCATACAAAATCACTAAGAACACACACACACACACACACACACACACACACACACACACACACACACACTAAGCTCACACACATGCACATATACACACACATTCCACACATAGCGTATGTCTTGTGAAATTTGTTCACCAATGTGAAGACTCTGGATTCATGTATCAGTTCCACATGTATTCAGTTACAAACATTTTCTTTTTTTTCAATATTCCCCCCTAATGCTATTTTATTTGCTTTCTGAATTTTTGACACCTCCATTCAAAATCTTGTGAAAGTTTTTTTCATGCCCCCTCCCCCCAAACACAAAAAAAACACAAAAAATCCCAGTCAGTCTCTCATGCACACACACAGTGAGGCACACACACACACACACACACACACACACACACACACACACACACACACACACACACACACACACACACACACACACACACACACACACACACACACACACACACACACACACACACACACACACATTCACAGTCTTCACTGACCAGTGCACAATTACACATATTCATATGATTTATTTACATGGACAATTGTGATTTATTTTAGGTGCCCAGGACCCGGCCTTCAACATCAACAACTGATCCCAGAAGACGCCTGTGATTGACCGATGTCCGAAAAGATTGTAGTGTACATGATGGGTCCTCTTTTGGAGCAAGGATATCACCTCTACATGGACAACTGGTATACCGGACTCAATTTGTTCAGGTACAGTGAAGTTTCCTAAGCTCTGTCTCACACACACATACACACTTTCCCATGTTTATTCGGTTAGTTTTTGAGTATGTGATGGTGGTAACTGGGGTGGGTGGAGGGACATGCAGTGCAGACCAGCCACCGTGGGGAAGTGATTAGCGTCGCGGACTCCCGGCTGGGAGGTCGTGGGTTCGAATCCCATCAGAATCATGTGTTTTTTTTCTGCCCGACCGGTTCCTACCCAGAGTTGAGTTTGCTGCGGACTCAGTTAGGAAGACTGGGACCACACAGTCGAGTTTCATCCACTTAATGGATGCATTTCTGAGAGTGATGATCAGGAGAGGGTAGCGGTTCACCTGAAACACAGTGAGTTTTGGATTTCTTCTGAAAGAAAACAATAGTCTAATCAGCGAGCAAACAATGGATTGGTTCTGCACAACGAAAATTCTTTCTTATCAGTATGAAATGTTCTGCACACGTCAGAAAGTGTTAAGTTTTTGATTATATTATTAAATTGTTTCACTTCTGCCCTCGCTGTGGAATAAACCTGATATGATATCCATTTCATTGTTCACAACACAGTTGAAATCACCAAAAACCATTAAGTTTTGCTTACCGAATGTGTTAAACACTTCTTGCAGTTTCATAAAAAGCATTAACTTGACCTTGGTATTGTTGGGGGCATAAACATTTACAAGTTTGAATTTTTAATAGTCATTTTCTACTAATATCTTTAACATTCTTTCAACCACTAACTCCAAGTGTACTTTCCCTGAAAGTGTTTAGAAATTAAAATGATTTCTCCTTGACTCCTGTTTGTGCCCACATTATAAAAGATTATGCCACCCCACTATTTCTCTCACATTGATGCACCATTTTCAGTTATGTGAGCTACCTGAAAAAAACAAGCAATATTAAACTTTTGTCTTTTTTCAGATAATGAAATACTGTGTTTCTTTTCATTTTGTTTTTTAAACCTCTAATATTTAAAGAGCATATGCATATATGTAACTTATCCATAGGATGATAGATTGTGGGCTCATCTGTGTACAGTAAGATATGCGATATTTTCACTGTTCAAATCACTGTCCATTGAGGAGGTCCAGGTTGTCAGTAAGAGGGCAGTCCGATGAAGTAAGGTCTACAAACCACCTGTGTGTCACCAACCTCAGGGGAGCATATCAGAGGACTGTGACAGTTGGACTGTGCACTGTCCCATTTTTGTTGCTTACCCTTCCCCTCTGCCTTGGGGCTTGGAGCCTTCCCTTGAGCAACGGTGTTCGGTGGGGGTTTCTGACTTGTGACGAGGAGACTGTTGGATTTTTAGGGATGAGCTGAGCGTGGACTGACACTCTCCTGGCCTGGCTCTGAGTGGTCCATCCTGTCTACAGCTCAGGCTGTCACTGGTCTGCTCTGGCTCAGTCTCAGATGGCTGCTGTCCCTCAGCATTTTGATCTTCCCGTCTGCCACCGCAGTCACTTTAACAGGAGAAAACTCACAAACAGTATCTACCCCACTTGTGACCTGATTGCTTACAGGCACAGCACACAATGTCCTTTTGACACCCTGATGCATGGTGTCCCTGTCCCAGGCAATTTGAACAAGTATATGGGGTTTCTTAACATCTTTGGCCGTTCTTGATGAAAAAATTTTAGCAGTGAAGAAGCTTACCTTGAGGGTTTATTCAAGTGGAACAGCAGGGACAGTTATGTAGACAAATCTACGCCCTGTTAAGAATCTTGTCAGGTTGTGATCAGCGTCTCTGGCTCTCAGCTTTGATGGAAGAACAAAGTTCACAGCCTACTTGCACTAAGGAGTGCTCTATTTCAGCATCAGCAACAGATATTGGGACATTATCAATCCACACTTTCGTCAGGGTTTTTCCTCCCCGGAGCTACCCTGTAAATGAAGGGGTTGTTGTTGGGAAAGTTGTAGAACAGCCCCTCTAACTGCCATACCTTTTACAAGCAATTCAGAGAAAAATCTTCATACAACTTCACTTCAGACAACTCTGAAGTGTACAGTCTACCTCTTTCAATTGATGAACTGAAATCAGATCTGCAAACCTACAACGATTCTGCTTCTGGCCTGGATGATATTCATTATCAGCTTTTGAAACATCTCCCAGAGAGCTGTGTCCACACCCTTCTAAAGTGTACAACCATGTCTGTACAACAGGGTGTTTTCCACCCTCCTGGCAAAAAGCCCTGATCATTCTGATTCCAAGCCTGGAAAAGACCTTACCAACCCTTCAAACTACCGTCCAGTAGCTCTGATCAGCTGCCTCTGCAAGGTAATGGAAAAGACGGTCAACTCCCGTCTGATGTGAAGCTGGAAACCCCAAACACTGGCTTATGTGGAAGACCTGGCAAGAGGAATGGAACTCAGAGATGAGTAACCAACTGTTTGAAATCCATCCAAACCTGAAAGAGTTTTTACCATGTTCCGGGGGGTGGCTTTAAAGAAGAAACACTTTTATGCCATTTGGTAGAAAGAAACTCATGGAGAGCGTGGAAGCAGAGTCCTCAGAAGAGAAGCCCCCTTCAAGCAAGTATTTTCGACCCTTATCAGATCTCCTGACACTCTAGGGGGGTTGGGCACACACCGGTTCATGACTCCGGATGTCCCTTTGATGCCCCCTTTTTTTTTTTATCCATCTTGGGATGAGCCATGGCTGGGATTCGAACCTATGACCCTCTGGACATGCTCATTTTCCACTTAATGACTCGCCCTCTAACCACTGAGCCACTAGGGACACCTGATATTTGTAGGAAAGTTAAGCCTTATGAAGTTCACTTTTGTTCTTCCTTGACCAGATCCAGCTTGAACACCTCTCTGCCACTTCTGCCATTGCTTTCAGGGCTCTGGGCTCCATTTGCATACAGGCCACTCCTTTTACACCCATTCTTATCTTTTAAAAAGTGGAGAAGCTCCATGCATTCCATGTCATGTGCCACTCACAGTAAAACATATTCTTTTTAGAAAGTTGGGATTTGCATGATGTGAGACATAAACATTGATTTTTACAGCAGACTCCATGAAAACCTTGTTCAGAGATGTCCCACTTGATGTGATCGTTGAACTTCTGAAAGAGATGAACGTTTTTCATCTGATTTAAGAAATTAACTGAAGAAAGATTTTACAAAAGGTTCTGGTATGTTTTTAGAAGATGTATTTTAAAGGGTTGTGTGAATTAAAAAGAAAAAGAATTTGTTGATGACTTGTGAGTTGAGACTGGATGGAGGGGGAATTGGAGAATAGGGAAGGAAGAAGTGGAGGAGTGTAGAGATAAGAAGGTGCAAGTATGTGAATTTGTGTGACCAGGGATGTGTGTGTGTGTGTGTGTGTGTGTGTGTGTGTGTGTGTGTGTGTGTTACTGTGCAATTATGTTTCAGATAAAATGGCTGACGGCAATCAAAAGTGTTCAGTTTTAACAAAACAGCTTGGAAGGACAGAGTGGGGGGAAGAAGGCTGGAGAAGGAGGGAGAGTGGAGGGGTGGGGAGGGAGCCACAGGGATGGGGGGGGGGGGGGGGGGGGAGGGGGGGGGGGGGAGGAAGGGTGGAGGAGGAGTGTGTGAGTATGTTATTTGCAAGGGCAACAGTGTTTGGGGCATGTACTGTTTTTCTGTGCAGATGTCTCCAGACTGCTGAAGAAGACATTGAACCATTTGGAGGACTGAAAGGAGGGTGAGATGTGTATCTGTGTGTGTCTGTATGTGTATGTTGTTTACAGGGATGACATTATCATTGGAAGTTTATGCTGACTTAATTTTGTTATCTAGGAAGGTGTCTCGAGATAACTACAAACATTGGACTGAGAGGAGAGCCAAATACAAGATGACTGTGTGTCTGTGTGTGCTGGTGAGTTGGAAGAATGTGTGGAGTGGGAGGGAGTGGCGGGAGAGGGGGGGGGGGGGGGGCAGGGAGGGAGTAGACAGGGGGAGGATGGGAAGAAGGGGAGGGGGAGGTGTTGGGAATGGGATTGTGGCTGTGAGCCAGTGTGTGATAGTCACAAGGGCAACATTGCTGAGGGCCTATACTTTAACTCATTATTTTGTCTGTGCAGGTTCCTCAAGACTGCTGAAGACACTGAACCATTTGGAGGGACAGAGATGTGGCGAGGTGTGTTTCTGTGTGTGTGTGTGTGTGTGTGTGTGTGTGTGTTGTGTAAGGGATAATATTACTGTTGGATGTCTCTTAGTTGTGTGTTTGTATGCAGGCATCTCAAACTGACTACACAGGGACAAGGGAGAGGTGCATGTATGTGTGCGAGTGAGTGTTATTTACAGAGGCAGCATTGTTTGGGGCATGCATATTAACTCATCATGTGTGATTCAGTGATTCTTGAATTTAGAATGATTACATACTTCAAATGAAGAGGTCTCTTGAAGAATCCGCTCAGAAAACCACACTGAAGAGCCTGGTAGGTGTTGTTGAATAGTTCTGCTTGTAAATGGGAAACTGACTGATACTTGTGTGGGAGAGTTAGTGTTCAAGGTGTAATGTACTGCATGTAAAATTCAGGATGTGGTAAGTGGTGCTCACAGCAAATAGTTGTTATTGATTGAATAGAGCATTTAGGCAGGCTAGGTAGGCATACAGTCCAGTCTAGCTTCAAGTGACAAATCTCACTGAACTGTCATGACCACATACAATTAAATGAAATGACTTGCCACCTTACTGGGGAAATGACCTGGTTTGCAGTTTGACATCCCAGTCACTCCAACATTGCAGTCCAAATGTGATTTGCCACAGATGGCAAAGAAATTGATCATAGTTAAGAGAATGTTATTTATTGCATAGAGTTTAGCTAGGGTCCCATCCAGTCCTATCTGCTTGTCAAATCTGACTGTCCGTGGGTCTGAAAGATGACCCACTTACTTGGGAGAAAATTTGTTTCCATCTCGGGTACATTCATGAAGATTTTTTTGCTTTTGCAAAGAATTCCATCTGATTCAATTCCAGAGTGTTTGGTGGTGGTTTTCATTGCTTTATAGTTTAACAGACCCTGTGCCAACCTGTTCAAAAGCCTGTGCAAGTATTTTAGCATGAGTTTATTTCTCTTAAAGAAGGATCTGTGTCTTCTATGTGATTCATATCGAAAAGAGTGAACATTATGTGGTGGGTTTAGGAAATTCTTTGTTTTTGGTAAGGTACATTACATGTGTGGGCGTTTGGCTTTTGAGGTTTTAACAAGTTTGCTGAGCTTTGACAAGATAATAGCCCTAGGGTGGGCCCTCACGGGGTTCAACAGGTGGGCTTAGCTGTAAGCGACATTATAGCACTAATCCACAAAACAGATTAAAAGGGTGAAACAGTTGGAGCAACCGATGGTAGGGTCTGGAGAAGCGCCTAGGGTGTATGTGGTTGAGGGTGGTAGTAAATACCTATGCGGTGGTCGGGGTTGTGGTGAGTGTTCTGTGTCGTGGTCAGGTCGACGTCGTGGCTTGGCTTTTTTCTTCTCTCCTTTGTTTTTTTTTCACATCTGTATGTTATGGTGTTTTGGGGGTGTGTGTGGATGTGTTGGTTTTATAATATATGTTGGTAAGTGTGGTTGTTGTTCTACTTTTGTGTCTTAGTATCGTTTTGTTTGTGTGAGTTGGTTTGTTTGAGGATTATATTGAGGTGATATCAGAGTAAAACTTTTGTTTGGCAGGTGGTGTGGTTTTTGGGAGGTGGGCGTGTGGGGGGGGTTGGGGTGAAACTTGGTTGGGTTTGGTGGGTGGGTGCAGCCCTGAGTTATTTTTTTGTCCCCTGTGGGGGGGTGTAAGAGAGGGGGGGGGGGGAAGTGGAGGCACGCTGAGTTGTGTGGGTGTGTCAGGAGCCGAGGTGTGGTGGGTGGGTGTGTGATGGTAGGGGCAGGGTGGTGGGTGGGTGGACGGAGGGGGAACGGGTGTGGGCGGTAGTATGTGTGTGAGGGGACGGGAACGGTGTAAGTTGTCGTGGGTTAGCTGTGTGGTGGGGTGTTGTGGGGTTTTTTGGTGGTGGGTTCTGGTGGGGGATTGGGTGAGGTTTGGTCTGGGCGGAGAAAGGGTGGTGTGGTTCTTGGGTGGGGTGGTGGAGAGTGGGCGTGATGGAGGAGCGGCAGGGGGGGTAACTTGGGTGTTGGGTTTAAGTGATTTTGTTGTCGTGTGGGTGTGGGGGGTGTGTGGGGTTTTAAAAGATAGGGGGGGGGGGGTGGTGGGTGGGGTGTTGTGGTGTGGGTGGGGTTGAGGTTTTGGAGGTGGTGGTTTGGTGTGTTTTGTGATGTGTGTGGGACTGGGGTGGTGGGGGTTGGGGGGGGGGGGCTTAAGTGTGGGGGTTTACTAGAGAGAGGGGGGGTGGGTGGTTGGTGGGGGGGGGGCGGGGTCTGGGTATGCTGGGGGTGGGGGGGTCAGGAACTTCGGCGTTGTGGGGGCAGGGGGGGTAGGTGAAGTGGGTCGAGAGGAGGAGTGCAGGGGGTGAAGGGGGGGAGGTGTGGGTGTGAGGGGCGGCGGGGCGGGGAAGGGGCTCCTCGGGAAATTTTGTGCGGTCGGGGGTGTGTGGGGAGGTGGGTGGGTGGGGGTTGTGGGTGTAGGGGGGGGGGGAGCTGTGTAAGGACGGGGGGGGGGTGTGGGCTGGAGCGGGGATGAATGGGGCGGGGTGTTTTGGGGTGGGGGTGGGCACAAAGTGCTGGTGGGAAGTAGGTGGATGGTGCCTGGCGGGGGGGGTCGTCTTTGGGGTGTCATTGGTGTTGTTGGGTGAGTAGTGGAATGTGGTGGGCGGGGGGTAATGGAAAAGGGGTGTGGGGGGAAGATGAAGTGGGGTGGGTGGTTGTGGAAGTCGAGGCGGTGGGGGGATGGATCTGAGTGTGTGGTTGTGTGTTGTGGGGTGTTAGGGGAAGGTGTTGGTGTTTGTGGTGGGGGGGTTGTGTGGAGGTGGGTGTGGGCGTTGGTCTCGGGGGGGGGGGGGGGGGGGGTTGTGAGGGGAGGGTAAGGGAAGTTGGATGTGTTGGTGGTTTGTTTTGGTTTGGGTTTGTGGAAGTGGGGGGGGGGTTGTTGGTTAAAGGACAGATGGTGAAACGTGTGGGTGGTTGGGATTAGTTGGGTGTTGGGTGGGGGGGGGGGGGTTGTTGAGAGAACGTGTGGGGGTGGATGGGGTGCCGAGTGTGAGGTGGTGGGTGTTAGTGTCCGAGGGGTATTGTAGCTGTGAGGGAGGAGGGATGGGGGATGTGGAATACTGGTGTTGGTGGGTGGGGTGGGTGGTGTTTTGTGGGCTGTGTGGGATGGGGGTGTGTGGATTGAGGGTCGTTTTACGGGGGGTTGAAGGAAAGTGGGGGTGGATATGTGGTTGGGGGGTGGTGGGTGGGGGTGTGGTAGTATGGTGGGTTGGGGTGGTGTTGGGTTGGGTGTGGGGTTGGGGGGTAAGGGGGGGTTGGGTTGGTGTGGGGTGAGTTTAGCGAATTGGGTGGGTTGGGGGGTTGTGTTTTTGTGTTTTTGTGTGCTGGTCCTGGGTGTGGATCGTTGGATATGTTTGGTTGTGTCGTAGCTCGGTGGAGTGCTGGGTTGCAGGGTTTGGGGGTGGGGGGCTAGTGGGTCGATGTCTGATTAGTGGTTAGTGTGGTGTGTGCGAATGGGGGTTGAGGATGGGGGACGTTCTGGGGGGCCGAGGTGGCGGCGCCAGGGTAGATGTTTGTGGTTTTCAACGGGGAGAGCAGAGGGATCTTGGCGACCAAAAATTAGGGTGGGGGGGGGTGTTGCAGTTGTCCGTGCGGGGAGGCGCGGGGGAGGGCCAAGTAAAGGAGACGGGGCGGGGCTGGATGCGCGGTTGAAACACGTGTCATAGTCGTTCGTAATTGTTGTAAATACGCGGGGTATAGTGGATCTGGCGGGTGCGGGCGTGCATGGGTCGGAGGGGGGCGGTTTGGGTGGCTGAGAGGGGGTGTGCATACGAAGAAAACCAAAGACTGACGTGGGGAGGTGGTTTGGGGGGTGAAGTCTCGGGGTAGGTAGGAGATGGTGGAGAGAGAAAGGATTAGGAGTGTTTGCAAGAGTTGAATAGTGGGGGTGGGGGTCGTGCCGTTGGGGTGGTGGGTGTGGGGGATGGGTGAGTAGGGGAGGGTTGGGGCTGTGTGTTTTTGGGGGGGGGTTTGGGTAACAGAGCATGTTGCGAGGGAGAGAAAGTATGCGAGAAAGGGTGCGTGGTTCTTGTTGATCCCGGTTTTGATGTTGGTGGTGGAGGACGTGTAGTTTTGTCCCTAAGGTTAAGATGGGAAATTGGGGGGCAGGGGTGTTTGGGCTGGGAGCACTACCGGGCGGTCTGCTCGGATGTGTTTTGTGAAATGGGTAGGGGGGGCGAGTGTGGGGTAAGAAAAGGCGCGCAGCGGGGTGGGGGGGGGGCGTCGGGCGGGGCGGGGCGGGGGGGGGGGGGCTAGCAAAACAGGGGGAAAGGGGGTGGGGAGAAAACGGGAGACCAGGATGGGCCGTAAGGGGGGGGTCATCAGCGGCGGGCCGTAACAGGGGGTGATTGCAGTGCGGTGGGTGGAAGGAGGGGGGAGGGGCGAGGGGGGTCGGGTCATGCGGAAGGGGCTGGGGGCGTGTGACTAGGTGGAGGCCGGGGGGCCGCGGCCCAACGTAGAGGGGGGTACAAACAAGCGGGGTGGGACGAGACACAGGGGAAAGGGTGGGGGGACAGAGAGGTCGGAACAAACGCTCAATGATGCGGGTGTTTTTATTTTAAAACTGTGGGAGAATAGGTATTATTTGTGAGGGTGGGGGGGACAGCGGGGGGTTTTGGTCTCTTTGTTGTTGGGTGGGTCTACATTCGATGGTTTATATATGATTTTGAGTGTTTTTGTTTGGGTTTGGTGGTGGGGGTGGGGGGCTGGGGGGGGTAGGGCTCGGTGGGGAGACGCGGGGAGGAAGGGGGACACTACTGTTCGAGAGGACACTGGGGGTCGTGTTGGCTGGACCTAAACAGCTAACACAGGGACTGAAGGTGCAGGAGAGTGGGTGTGACGTGGTGGTGGGTGTGGGGGGGTGGGGTGAAAATGCCGGGCGTGTAGGGGGCAGGGAAACTCGAAAGGTGCGATGCAGGGGGGGTGGGTGGGTGCCGTGGGGTGGGGAGCTGTGGGGAGGAAGCGCCCCGCGACGTATTCGTAGGAGGCGAGCAGGAGGGTGGGTCACCACTTCGTGTGGTGGTCTTGTGGGGGGGCCGGAACCATGTTCGGGGGGGTGTGAGAGGAGAAGGGGGGGACGGGGGGCTTGAGAACTATTCTCGTGGGGGGGTGGGGTGGGTGAAGGTGACGAGTGTGGCGCATACGTGCAACGGGTGCGCGTAACCTAGATGGTGGTTGTGTTGGTAAGTATCACCGGGTGGGCTGTCAGGATGTGTGGGGGTGGGAAAAAGCTGAGGAGAGAGGCGGAAGTGAACGGCGGAAAAATGGGGGGGAGGTTGTGACGTTGCTGGGTTACATTCTATCTGTGGGGGAAGACGCTAAAGAAGAGAGAAGTGGCGTCGGGGGTTTCTGATTGTTTTGGGGCGGCGGGGGTTGGGTGGATGGGGGGAGGTAGGGGGGGTAAGGGGGCGGGGGGTGTGGGTGGGGGGAGGTGGATGGGTGTGGTGGGTGGGTGGGGGATAGGGAAGCAGTGGAAGCGGTGATGGGGGGATAAGTGTGGGTGGTTCGGAGGGTTCGTTATGTGCGGCGCGGGGCGGGCAACGCGAGGGGTGTGGTGTGGGGGGGGGTGGTGGTGTGGGGGGTGGGGCGGTGGGGATGGGCGGGAGAGGAAAAAAGGTGCAAGCGAGGACGGGGTGCGGGCTGGTGGTGGTGGTCGTTAAAGACCACGGGAAAGGGGTGTTGGTGCCTGGGGGGGGGCTGGGGGCAGAGTGGTATGAGGGCAGAGGGCAAGGGGCGGCGGAGGTGAGCGCAAACGAGGCGTGGTGTGGGCAGAAAAGAAGAGCGTGTGTGGAGGGTGCAGGCACATAAAGGCGGTGTGGGCAGGCAGGCGTGTGTGTATTCTATAAGCGAGGGAATCGCTAGGAGTGGGCGTAGGGGGTCGGTCAGGGGGGTGTTGGAGGGCCAGCGGGCGCGAAGGCAAGTGGAGACGGGCCGCTGCGTGGCGCCAGGGGGGGGGGGTGCGTGTCGCAGCGGGTGGGGGGGGAGGGGGGGGGGGTCTCGGTAAGAGCGCGCGGGACAGGAGCCGGCGGGCGAGTGACGTGGGAGACGGCGCCGGGGGGACACGGGGGGGGGGGGACGGTGTTGGAGGGTGTGACTCTGGTGTGGGCGGTGGCCAGATAGCCGGAGAGTGGTGGGGGGCCACGCAAAGGGCTACGAGAAGGTTAGGGGGAAGCAGGCAGGGCACGACAGGAGGGCTGGGCGGCAGCTATCACAGGCGACTGGGAGGTGCGGGTGGAGGAAAGTGAGGAGGGGAGGGGTGCCGTGGGAAGGGGAGGATGGGTGGTCACCGGGGGGGGTGAAGAAGGGGCACGTGGAGCAGCAGGGGGGAATGGGAAGACGGCGAAAGAGTGGGCGTGGCGGGGAGGGGCGAGAGGGGATGGTGTGTGCGGGGGGGGGAGGGTGGTGCTGCCGGGGGGGCGGAGGGTGCGACACGCGAGGGAGGGCGCTGGGCACGGGGGCAAACGGGAATGGACGGGGAAAATTGCCGGTAGGGTGGGTGGTGTGGAGGCGGCAACTCGGGTCGGTTGTGGTGGTGTGGCGCGTTGGCTTCGGTCAGAGGAAAATAGAAATAGCCGGGTTCAGGGATTGCGGGGCGGAGCTGGTGACAGCCGGGGTTCTCGGGGTGGCAACTGGGCGGTTGAGGGGGTGGGGAGCTTGGTGGCAAAACGGGGGGGTGAGTGGGGTAAGGTGTCATTGGGCGTTGCGTGAGGTCTGGGGTGGGCTGGGAGGGCGGGCGGGGAGAGTGCGCTGGGTGAGCTGGACGGATTATGGGAGTGGCAGGAGGGGGGGGGAGGGGGCGGAAAGGGGATCTGTCACATAGACGTGACCATAGGCAGCGAGGAATGGAAGTGCGGAGACAAAAGAGGGGCGGGGGCTCGGTGGGCGACAGGCGATGGGTTTGTACGAAGGGGACGGACATTCACGCGGAGGGTACAGTGCGGGAGGCAGGATCATTCGAAGCAGAAGGCGTAAGCTCACGTAAAAAAGACAGGCAGAGAGCATAGGAAGGACTCGGAGAGGAGGAAAGCCGAAAAGTGAAAAAGTAGCAGAGCCGAGAACGTAAAACAAAAAAGAAAAAAAATAAGGGGCATGCGAGGGGTGCTGGCACTGGGGGTGTCTGCGCGGGGTAAGCGGGAGCGGCGAGCCCAGAAGATGTGAGAGAGAGGGCGACAAGGAGTCATCACACCGAGAGTCTACAGATATGAAGCGTACTACCTGGCAGGACAAAGCGGCTGGGTGTGGGGGGGCAAAAACGTGGGAACCTGGGTAGACTGGAACCAGGTCGAGGGGAGGGGGGCATGAATGGTGGGCTACGAGCAGGGCAGCGTGCTGTACAGGTGCAGCAGTGTGTAGAAGGAAGCACGGGGTTCTTGGTACCAACACGTCTCTGAAAGAAGAAGTCACCGGTGCCCCATCGGTATTATGGTCATCAAAAGCGTTGACAGACCAGAGAAGGGGGAAGGCAGAACACAGAGAGGGAGCCAGGCGCACCACGGAAGAGGCCCCCCTATGATGGGGGAGGAGTGGGATCAGCATCAGTCCATGCTGCGGGAACAGCTCAAAAGCGGGCGTATGAACCATAGCAGCGCACGTGGGGGTGCTCCAATGTTGTCGGGTTTGACTAAAGTTGTACGAACAAAGTTTGATTATTGGTTAAATCTTCCGATCACCCACAACAAAGAAAAACGAGTTCACAATTCCTTTTCAAAACTTGGAGAAATTTTTCGGTAAATAACAAGTAGACACAAAAGAACTGTCCTTGCTGCAGCCAAGATTGCCATTCCAGCCTTACATATGGCACACTCTATGCCCTGACTTAAAACATTCACAATTACACCATCCGGGCTCTGCTATCTCCTGGTTAGCACTGTCCTCACATCTAAGTTGTGTATACACCCCTTACACCCAACATTTGCAATATTCTTTGTAAACACATTTTGTAATATAAGCTGGACAGGCATGCAATATTATTTTAAAACTTTTGGTGACAGTGCTCGCTTAACACATTGCATGCCCACCGGTTGTATTGCTCTCGAATGCCTGCTCATTCGGGGGAATGAAAAAAAAGTATCTATAGGGAAGAGGAGATATTGTTGAAAAGGAGGAAAAAGAAATAATGAAATGATTTAATCTGGAGTGGGTGTCAGACACTAGTCTGGGGAGACGAGTCAGGTGTCGATTCCACAGGCTTTTATCAAGTGTAAAAGTGTTCTGCACACACACACCCACATCCACACACCGCACGGCCCGCCCGACGTCTGGAAAACGGGAAAACAGCGTCAGAATTCCGCCCAACAAGTCTGCTGTTGCGTAAAAGCCTCATACTGAGCTGTCGAGCATGTCAGCGGAAAAAAAAGAGAACATTACGTTTTTTTTTTGTTTCACTACTCAACACAGCGCCTTCAATAATTCGATGGATGTGGAGCCCTACCCGCGACAGGAGAAATCTCGCCGTAACGGGAGGGGTAAGCAGAAGTCTCCCACGCCATCCTCTGAAAATCATAATGATAATGATAAATAAATGCACAGTAAACACAAAGCGTTGACATGTACAGTTTCATTCGTACAAAATATACAGTGTAGCCCCTCAGATGAACAGACCATCGTTGTGTACACGCGCCATATTTCAATACTGGGTCAGGACTATTAAATATCGGGCCAAAACAATAAAGTAAATGAATTAAATAAATAATACATATGGGGACAAACATGCCATGCAGGCTAAAACCGTCTATGTCCAACGCTAAAAATAAAAACACTGCCCAACTTGCTGAAGACAGGAAATCATACACGACACTTTGACATGCAGCAGCCAGAACAAGGCCCCATGCATAAGACTGGCACAAACACTAGTCTCAGATTGCAAGCAGGTGAATGACCAAAACAATTCCTGACATAAGCAACCACACACAATTATTTTCCAAGTCATTCACCAACTCTGTCACGTTAACTGGGCTTACACTCAGTGAAAAAACATGATGCAAATAACACAACTGGGGGAAAACAGAACATGCATACAGAGCAGAACAAAACTGTGGAAAAACACACACACACAGTGGAAGTGGGAAGTACAAATAAGACGAAAATCACATACACACAGAGCATAAGTACAAAACGGTTGAGAACCCATGACCACAGAGCAGAAGTGTCATTTTCAGAGCTTACAGTGAAAATGCATGCCACTCTGAAGACACAGAAATGATGACACTTTTTTTATGCAGTGCCTGAAAACAATTCATGTGACTTTCACTTTACACAATGCAGTTGAATTATGAAAAGAATTCATGATATGATCAATGCAAACAATTGCTACCAAAGTCATTATCAGCTTCGGTCTAAGAAAAAGACGAATTTTCTACACTACAGTACTATGACAAAACACATGATCCGCATGTCATCTTCTGAAAAACTTTAAACATCTTCTGCTCTTTCACACACACACACACACACACACACACACTCCTTACCCCTAAACAGAAGGCAGTAAAAAGAAGAGGTGCCCATTCTTTGTAAAACTGGATCCAGCTTTCACGAAATGACACTGGCTTGGATGATGTTTGGTGCTGCATCATAGTCAGTCGTGGGCAGATTCTCATCATCACTGTAAAAACAAAAACAGGAAAAAAAAAATTACCTGTCACTTAAATAGCAAATGAATGATAATACAGAGCACATCAAACACAAAAACTTAGGGCATGCACAACAGAATTGTCCATAATATTCTTTGAGTATAGCTCAGTGTTTGTTAATGAAATATCTTTACACCAAACAATTTCAATATTGCTGTATGTAAAACGAACTTTTTGTAAATAATAAAGTTGGGGAAAGGCATGCATATATTAAGAAACAGAGTTAGTGACAGTGCTCATTACAAACAAGAATGCCAACCTGTTACAGAATGCCTGCAATGAATGTAAACAATTCATGACACAATCAATACACATGATGTCATCCAAAGCTTTTATCAAAGTTTAAAAGTTTTCTGCACACACACACACACACACACACACACACACGCACGCATGAACGCAAGCACACACACACACACACACACCACACACACACACACACACACACACACACGCGCGCGCGCACGCACACACCCCTACCTTCTTTTAAAACTGAAAACAGCTTTCAGAAGTTCCTGCCCAGACAAGGTCTGCTTTTGCATTAAAAATCATCCATACGCAGATCAGCAGCTTCACTGAAAAAAAAAAAGAAGAATTATCATTTTGTTTTAAACAGCCAGCATCAAGCAGAGCTCTCTTCAAATAATTCTATTAGGACCACACCTACAGTAAGAAAATCCAGACTGCATTTTTTTGGTCAGGTCTCACATGCCATCCTCTGAATAATCATATGATAATGATGGATACAATACACACTAAAAACAAAAGCTTTGACATGCACAGTTTCATCTGTACAAAAATATACAGTGTATAACTCAGAACAAACAGAAAATCTTTGTGTACACCCCCATGTTTCAATACTGTAAGTAATATTAGTATCTTTCAAAAAGGAAAAAAAGACCTTGGGGAAAAGCATGCATGCAGGCTGAAAGAGTCTTTGTCAAAGCTAAGAGAAAAAACACATGCCAGCCTGCAACAGAATCAAGGGACACTTTTACCAGCATCAGCCAGGAACAATTCATAAGACTCTCAACAGATTCAAGGACACTTTTACGAGCATCAGCCAGGAACAATTCATAAGACTATCACAGATTCAAGGACACTTTTATATGCATCAGGCAGAAACAATTCATAAAACTATCACATTACTCAATGCAGTGAATGACAAAAACAATTCATGACATAATCAATACACACAATTATTTTCAAGCCATTCACAACTTCTGTCAAAGTGAAGAACTGGCTACACTAGAGTGCTTTCACAACATATATGACCCCAAGGGACCATATCAGGCTGTCGCCTCCTCAGTCAATTCCCTACATATAGATAAACACACACACACACACACACACACACACACAAATAACAGAGATGTTCTTGAACACAAAAAGACCGCACACCGCAAGGTATTTACTACACATTCACACACATACACACTAGGATATACTCACCAACATCCGTTGCCTTAACTGTTTCACCTTTTCATCTGTTTTGATGGAGTATCATGTCGCTTACAGCTAAGCCGACCGTGAGGGCCCACACTAGGGCTATTATCTTGTCAAAGCTCAGCAAAGCTGTTTAAAACAAAGCCAACACAAACACACATGTAACTTAATAAAACAGATTTCCTAAACCATGCTAAAATACTTTCACTCTTTTCTTATATAGAATCAATGAAAACACAAATCTCTTTCAGGAAATGAAAATCAGATCAGGTGGAATATCTCTGAACAGTGTTTTCACAGAGTCTGCAATAAAGCATGGAGTTGCACCATTCAAAACAATGTGGAATTGAATCTATGATCAATTCTTTGCCATCAAAAACATTCTGAAATGTACCCTCAACACACACAAGGTCATTCTCCCAGTAAGGTTGGTCATTTCTTTCATGTCATGACAAGTGAGATTTGTGACCTTGAAGCTAGACTGGACTGGACTGGCCTAGCCTAAATGCTCTATTCAATCAATAACAACTATTTTGCTGTGAGACACTTACCACATCCTGCTGTCCTCATCATCTTTGTACTGCAACATCTTGGCCTGCCTGGATGTCCACTCTGCAAACGCAGTTTATAAATTTGAATTCAACTGCTACCTGAAACAAATGCAAAACTGTGTGCACACACACACAAAGGGACGTGCTACTTACCAGCAGAAGATCCAAGTCTAACAATGGCTGTCACTCCTGATGTCCTGGAAACCCTCCGTTCAGCTGGCCCCCCGACCTGGGGTAGTCTTCCTCACCTGCAATGATTCAGCATACACTGGTGTGATTTAGGAACTACTGATGACTTTCTGAATTTTACATGCAGTACATTACACCTTGAACACACTAACTCTCCCACACAGTATCAGTCAGTTTCCCATTTACAAGCAGAACTATTCAACACCTACCAGGCTCTTCAGTGTGGTTTTCTGAGCGGATTCTTCAAGAGACCTCTTCATCATTGAAGTATGTATTCATTCTAAATTCAAGAATCACTGAATCACACATGATGAGTTAATATGCATGCCCCAAACAATGCTGCCTCTGTAAATAACACTCACTCACACACACATACATGCACCTCTCCTTGTCCCTGTGTAGTCAGTTTGAGATGCCTGCATACAAAACACAACTAAGAGACATCCAACAGTAATATTATCCCTATACACACACACACACACACACACACACACACACACACACACAGAAACACACCTCGCCACATCTCTGTCCCTCCAAAAATGGTTCAGTGTCTTCAGCAGTCTTGAGGAACCTGCACAGACAAAATAATGAGTTAAAGTATAGGCCCTCAACAATGTTGCCCTTGTGACTATCACACACTGGCTCACAACCACAATCCCATTCCCAACACCTCTCCCCTCCCCTTCTTCCCATCCTCCCCCTGTCTACTCCCTCCCTGCCCCCCCCCCCCCCCCCTCCCCCCCTCCCTCCCACTCCACACATTCTTCCCAACTCACCAACACACACAGACACACAGTCATCTTGTATTTGGCTCTCCTCTCAGTCCAATGTTTGTAGTTATCTCGAGACACCTTCCTAGATAACAAAATTAAGTCAGCATAAACTTCCAATGATAATTTCATCCCTGTAAACAACATACACATACAGACACACACAGATACACATCTCACCTCCTTTCAGGTCCTCCAAATGGTTCAATGTCTTCTTCAGCAGTCTTGAGACATCTGCACAGAAAAACAGTATATGCCCCAAACACTGTTGCCCTTGCAAATAACATACTCACACACACCTCCTCCACCCTTTCCCCCCTCCCCCCCCCCCCCCCCCCCCCCCCCCCCCCCCCCCATCCCTGTGGCTCCTCCCCACCCCTCCACTCTCCCTCCTTCTCCAGCCTTCTTCCCCCCACTCTGTCCTTCCAAGCTGTTTTGTTAAAACTGAACACCTTTGATTGCCGTCAGCCATTTTATCTGAAACATAATTGCACACACACACACACACACACACACACACACACACACACACACACACACACACACACACACATCCCTGGTCACACAAATTCACATACTTGCACCTTCTTATCTCTACACTCCTCCACTTCTTCCTTCCCTATTCTCCAAATTCCCCCTCTATCCAGTCTCAACTCACAAGTCATCAACAAATTCTTTTTCTTTTTATTCACACAACCCTTTAAAATACATCTTCTAAAAACATACCAGAACCTTTTGTAAAATCTTTCTTCAGTTAATTTCTTAAATCAGATGAAAAATGTTCATCTCTTTCAGAAGTTCAACGATCACATCAAGTGGGACATCTCTGAACAAGGTTTTCATGGAGTCTGCTGTAAAAATCATGTTTATGTCTCACATCATGCAAATCCCAACTTTCTAAAAAGAATATGTTTTACTGTGAGTGGTACATGACATGGAATGCACCATGGAGCTTCTCTTCACTTTTTTTAAAAGATAAGAATGGGTGTAAAAGGAGTGGCCTGTATGCAAATGGAGCCCAGAGCCCTGAAAGCAATGGCAGAAGTGGCAGAGAGGTGTTCAAGCTGGATCTGGTCAAGGAAGAACAAAAGTGAACTTCATAAGGCTTAACTTTCCTACAAATATCAGGTGTCCCAGAGGCTCAGTGGTTAGAGGGCGAGTCATTAAGTGGAAAATGAGCATGTCCAGAGGGTCATAGGTTCGAATCCCAGCCATGGCTCATCCCCCAAGATGGATAAAAAAAAAAGGGGGCATCAGAGGGACATCCGGAGTCATGAACCGGGTGTGGCCCAACCCCCCTAGAGTGTCAGGAGATCTGATAAGGGTCGAAAACACTTGCTTGAAGGGGGGGCTTCTCTTCTGAGGACTCTGCTTCCACGCTCTCCATGAGTTTCTTTCTACCAAATGGCATAAAAGTGTTTCTTCTTTAAAGCCACCCCCGGAACATGGTAAAAACTCTTTCAGGTTTGGATGGATTTCAAACAGTTGGTTACTCATCTTTGAGTTCCATTCCTCTTGCCAGGTCTTCAACATAAGCCAGTGTTTTGGGTTTCCAGCTTCACATCAGACGGGAGTTGACCGTCTTTTCCATTACCTTGCAGAGGCAGCTGATCAGAGCTACTGGACGGTAGTTTGAAGGGTTGGTAAGGTCTTTTCCAGGCTTGGGAATCAGAATGATCAGGGCTTTTCGCCAGGAGGGGTGGAAAACACCTGTTGTACAGATATGGTTGTACACTTTAGAAGGGTGTGGGACACAGCTCTCTGGGAGATGTTTCAAAAGCTGATAATGAATATCATCCAGGCCAGGAGCAGAATCGCTGTAGGTTTGCAGATCTGATTTCAGTTCATCAATTGAAAGAGGTAGACTGTACACTTCAGAGTTGTCTGAAGTGAAGTTGTATGAAGATTTTTCTCTGAATTGCTTGTAAAAGGTATGGCAGTTAGAGGGGCTGTTCTACAACTTTCCAACAACAACCCCTTCATTTTACAGGGTAGCTCCGGGGAGGAAAAACCCTGGACGAAAGTGTGGATTGATAATGTCCCAATATCTGTTGCTGATGCTGAAATAGAGAGCACTCCTTAGTGCAAGTAGGCTGTGAACTTTGTTCTTCCATCAAAGCTGAGAGCCAGAGACGCTGATCACAAGCTGACAAGATTCTTAACAGGGCGTAGAGATTTGTCTACATAACTGTCCCTGCTGTTCCACTTGAATAAACCCTCAAGGTAAGCTTCTTCACTGCTAAAATTTTTCATCAAGAACGGCCAAAGATGTTAAGAAAACCCCATATACTTGTTCAAAATTGCCTTGGACAGGGACACCATGCATCAGGGTGTCAAAAGGACATTGTGTGCTGTGCCTGTAAGCAATCAGGTCACAAGTGGGTAGATA